>PVIY010059042.1:0-12208 GCA_004026745.1 Myrmecophaga tridactyla | reverse complement strand
TACAATTTCACAATTTTAGGTTTTTACTTCTAGCTGCTCTAAAATACTGGAGACTAAAAGAGATATAAATTTAATGATTCAGTATTCATATTCATTTGTTAAGTCCTATCTTCTATGTACAATTCCACCAACACCTTTGCTCTTCCCATACCTCTCATTGGGGTTGTTTGGGCTATGGCAATTCTAAATTTTTGGTATTGGAAGGGTCTGTCAGTAACATGGGATAGGGAGATGGAACTATATGATGTTCCAGAGAGGCTAGGCTGCTAGGTTTCGAGACTTATCTGGACCAGGGACCCATCTGGAGGTTGTAGGTTTCTGACGAGTTACTTTAGTGCCTAGAAGCCTTGTGGAATCTTATAAATTGCCCTAGGTGTTCTTTAGGACTGGCTGGAATGGTCCCAGTTGGGGGTTGGCAGGTTATGTATGATAGGTAGCAAGATCTACCTAAAGCTTGTGAAAGAGCAACCTCCAGAGTAGCCTCTCAACTCTATTTGAGCTCTCTTTGCCACTGATACTTTATTAATTATGCTTCTTTACCCCCATTTGGTCAGGATATAATTGTTGATCCCACAGTACTAGGTCTGGATTCATCCCTGGGAGTCATCTCCCATGTCGCCAGGTAGACTTTCACCCCTGGATGTCATGTCCCAGGTAGGGGGAAGGGCAATGATTTCACTTACACATTCTGCCTTTCTATTTATGTTACAGTTATGCTTCATAGCGAATCAACAAACTAATTCGTGATCTTCAGGTAATTTCAAACTTTGTACTAATATAAATTGGGCTTATACATCAGATTAATAAATGTGTTCATTTTCCTACTTTTAAGAAGGTACGAAATGATTGTGCTGGCTGTAGAAAGCTGTGCTCTAGGTGATTAGGAGCTCTGACTAAAATACTTGAATGCTACAGTTCTCAATTATTCACCTCCTCTTAGAAAAACGGTTAGACACCCAATGCCAGTTTCCACTGACAGCACGACGCCATTAGAGCAAGCAAGGCGATGACGCACAACTATACAAGTTGTGATTATAATAAATTTTAACTAGTCACGGAGACCTCGCCCCAATAAAGATGAGCGCATACGCCTCCTAACTCCTTGCCTCCGGCCCACGGCCACTTCCTGCCACCCCGCCCCTTCCTGTCCGCTGACATCTCCTTCCGGCCAGCCCGTTTCCCGCCCCCCCCCCCTCGTTCACTGCTCCCTCCTCCGGAGTCCACGTCATCGTTCTCGCTTCCCGGTAACTAAGACGACTTTCCAGCAAGGCAGGCGGGCATCATTTTTGATTAGGGCAAAGCTCCGCAGGAGAGATGTCTGTGCCCAGGGAACGGTCCGGCGGACCCCGGGGCTTTTTTGAAGAAGAGGTTGGGGATGAACGTGGGGAAACGTGTGTTCAAAGAACGGTAGTTTTGAAGCGCTAGGCGCTACAGACTTGCCCTTTTCCAACATGGAGGTACGACTTCTCTGAATGCCTTGTTTCCGCTAGTCCGCCAGAGAGGCGCTCTTTGATTGGCCAGCACACGCCACTGTGGCCTGACACTCTGCAGTGCTGACCAATCGATTGAGAGGTGAGCTGGACTTGGTGGTCGGTGCCGGAGCAGAGCTCTGCCAGTTGTGGGTCCGGACTGCTGGGGCCAGGTGAGGAGGTGGGAATCCCGCTGTGAGGGGCGGAGGGCGCGGGCGTGAGTGTCTGCCGGGGCGAGGTGGGCAGCTCCTGCCTGGGGTGGGGCCTCTTGCGGGCGGACAGGGGATCAGGAGGGAGATGGTGACCCTCGGGTCTGCTCTGAGGCGTCCCGGTCAGGCCGGGAGTCGGGCGGTCCGGCTTCTGGCTCCGGATCTCTCAGAACCGCGGGGTGCGCCTGGCTGGAAGGGGTGAGACCCCATTTTATAGTTGAGGAACTCGAGACTCAGGTGAAATGACCTGTGCTTCGTAACAGCTGGAACTACAATTTAGGTCTTTTAATCCTTCAAGAATTAAAACTTAGTTAAACTTGACTGCACATTGTTACTGTGTTCTGAAAACTTCTGACTTGGTGGTTCAGAATTTTTTTGGCGGATAGCCCTACAGGGTCCTTCCAAACCTTTCTTCATTCATTCAGCTGTTAACCTCTTCACATACCCACCCCCTCTGAGAATTTGATACATGCTGAGGACCTGACTCAACTAAGAAAAGATGCATTCCCTCATGCATATATTTTTGCATCCAATTTCAGATAATTAATTGACCCTCAAGTTCCTGTGGGTTATGTGACCAAGGTTAAGAATCTACACTCTAGGAGTGGATGGGGGAGACAGAGGGTACAGGTTTTAATATGTTTGGGGACATTGGAAAGAACCAGTACCTTATGATAAAGAACAGCGTTTAAAGATGGGTATATGGTCATTTAATGAAGCCTGCTGAGATTTATCCTGAGAATTGTGATAGTAGAACTTGCTCTCAATCCCACTCGAGTTATCCCTTTGCCACCCAGAAGCAGCAGAAGCATCTTCTGTTTGCACAGTGCTTCAGTTTCCTGCTTGTACCAGAAACAGCAGACGCTTCAGTTGGAGCAAACATTTGGAATTTTTGTGGTCTGGGTTGTGAGTATTAGAGTAATTCATTCATTTGTTTTTCTAACCATGTAACTGTCACTTTGGTCCAAAATAGTTACAGTATGGTATTCTTCAAAATAACACGGAAACAAGTTATTCAACATTATGTGAAGTGGGTTGAGGCCATTTTAATATCATAGATTTTTAACTTGTCTTTTTCCCACTTTCTTGAGGGGTTTGTTCACTTGACTTCTAATGGCCGAAGTGTGCGTAAGTCTGGATTTTAGGATGTGAGCAGGATGTATAAAACACTGAATGGAGTTGGATATAACCATGTTTGAAAAGCCTAGTCTGACCGAAGTCTTTCAAGCCATAAGCATAAGCACCCATGGTGAGGAAAGAGGTCTTGATGAGACTAAGCATAATAGCCAACTTTCCCTTGTCATTTTGGTGACCCCAAGTAGAAATACTTTAGCTCCAATTCAGGTAGCTGTTCCCATAATAAACTGGATTTAGAGATCAACATCAAGTTCTTTTCTCCACAGTTAACAAAGGAGGGGAAATGGCACAAAAGATAAGATTACATGGAATATAAAATTTAACACCGTTTCAATCGTAACAGAACTAGGAGGGAGGGGAGTCAGGAGGAAGATAGCTGGGCGCTGAAAAGGAGTTTGAGACTTGTGCTTGAGTGAGGCACTGAAATGGCCTCAATGACTGAGATGATTTTTCAGTCTAGTTATTATTCAACCACATACATTTACGAGATGATCACATAATTGGAAACCTCTCTTCCCTTTTAAATGCTGAAGAGGAAGGTGAGAAAAGAGTAGTATTCAAAGATAACTGTGAAGTGAATTGGCTTTGGGGGTTAGAGGGAAAGGAGATGTCATCCTACAATAACACGTTCTTCCAGACTAAAAGTTTAAGAAACACTGTGTTAGATGATTATCTTCTGTTTTGAAGTTGAGTTGAGAATTTCACATACAACTAAAGCTTATGTTCAATTCCTTTTTAGACCATGGCGACATATCAGGAGTTTATTCAGCAGAATGAAGATCAGGACGGTGTGCGCTTTAGTTGGAATGTATGGCCTTCTAGTCGTCTCGAGGCTACAAGAATGGTGGTTCCCCTGGCTTGTCTCCTGACTCCTTTAAAAGAACGACCAGACCTGCCTCCTGTGCAGTATGAACCTGTGCTTTGCAGCAGGCCAACTTGTAAAGCCGTTCTCAATCCACTCTGGTATAAATTATTTTAAAAACCAATTACAAATGGTGACTATGATAAATTAACATTTGTATGCGGTTCTCATAAAAGTCGATTGATTTTGCCAGGTCATCAATTTTCAATGATTAATAGATGGGGCGTGTCTCAGGTGATGAATGTTTGTAGAAATCTACCTGATCCAACACTCTAGATGAAGTTAGAATCTTAAGGGAATGAGGTGGAGGTAGAGGGAAAGGATTTGGAATTCACTTTATTTGCTCGTTTTCAGTTTGATCTTGGTATAATCCATATCTGAATTTTATTGGCACCTTTTGAAGCATTTTCCCAAGAAAAACTCAAAAGCTTTAGACCAGTTTTTCCATCTTTACCTGATATGGGGATGCTGTGGCAGGAGGAAGTAGACAGAAGAAATTTTAACTCTTAAGTATTTTATTGTTAATTATTGCAAGTTTTCTGCACATGAGATTGTGACATATTTCTGTTTTTTTTAATTTTTTATTAATTGAAAAACAATTACAGGAAAGAAATACAAACATTCTTAGTATATGCTCATTCTGTTCTACATATATAATCAGTAATTCACAATATCATCACATAGTTGCATATTTATCATCATGATCATTTCTTAGAACATTTGCATCAGTTCAGAAAAAGAAATAAAAGGACAACAGAAAAATAAAACGAAAACAGAAAAAAAACAAAATTTTACATACCATATCCCTTACCCCTCCCATTCATTGATCACTAGCATTTCAAGCGAAATTTATTTTAACATTTGTTCCCCCTATTATTTATTTTTATTCCATATGTTCTACTTATCTGTTGACAAGGTAGATAAAAGGAGCATCAGACACAAGGTTTTCACAGTCACACAGTCACATTGTGAAAGCTATACCATTATACAGTCATCATCAAGAAACATGGCTACTGGAACACAGCTCTACATTTTCAGGCAGTTCCCTTCAGCCTCTCCACCAGATCTTGGATAACAAGGTGATATCTACTTAATGCATAAGAATAACCTCCAGGATAACCTCTCGACTCTGTTTGGAATCTCTCAGCCAATGATGTGACATATTTCTTTTGATGGGGAGATTATTTGAAAATTTTTTAAACAGATGAAGAGTGTTAGATACTTTTTAAAAATAAAATTTCCACATAAGGAAACTTTTTTTTTTTTACTTCATTCCCTTGCCTTTATTTAATGTACCCATACATAAGAATGCTGCTGCTCTCTTTTTTAAATGATAGCCATTGTTTGTTAATATCCTTAATGTAGTAAGGGGATTAAAAAAAAGTAACCAAAGCATTATCTCGAACCAATTCTAGAAAGTGTTTCAACCCAGAGGCATACCTGTCCAAATTTTCTTCAGGTAGGCCATGAGAGTTAAAGTCTAGGAGATTTTTCCATTATGTGAAATGTCCTTTTTGTATTGAAATTTAGTTTCACATATCTGAGCAATAAAGGTGTTAGAAAAATCGTGAAGACTATATTAAGATAACAGGGCAAAAAGAAATAACCTGTAATTTATATTAACCAGGAAATTTAAAAAGTTATCTAGGAAGTTGGAAAGAGAAAAAAGGATTTTCTGATTCTCCATTGAAGGTATTTGAAGTAATCTTTTTTGGTGTACTTAAGAGCCAGAAGGAGAATGCTCTATGTGCAGTGAATGTTTTGCTTCCTTTATCTGTTTGCACAGACACGAACACTTATCTATGTGATTTACTGAAGTTAAGATTCACATTTGAATGCTTTCTACCTTGAAAATAAATGTGATATCTTTCTCACAGTCAGGTTGATTATCGAGCAAAACTTTGGGCCTGTAATTTCTGTTTCCAGAGAAATCAGGTATGTGAAATATTTTTAAAATTTTTTATTCATTTCATTGTAGTTATACTATAAAAAAGAATTAACTGAGGTTGAATTTGTGTCTGTAGTGGGAGTCAATTTCTGCTGAGCATAAGGTGATAGCTTTTGTTAAACATGATATTAAAAGTTTGAATAGTTGTCGTTTTTCTTTTGTAAGATGACTTAGTTTCGTTATTTGAGTTCTTGTCATTTACTATGGAGCAAACACAATCCCCCCCCTTTTTTTTTTTAACACGAGCAGGCACTGAGAATCGAACCTGGGTCTCTGGCGTGGCAGGCAAGAACTCTGCCACCCTGCCACCATTGCCCGCCGCACAGTTCTCTTTTACAAGTTCGCTGTAGATAATCTGTTTCTCTAAGAAAAGATCTATTGTTCATATTTTACTTCAGTTTATTCTAATTGGACAGTGTTCTAGTTAGCTAGCTGCTGGAATGCAATATTCCAGAAATGGAATGGCTTTTAACAAGGGGAATTTAATAAGTTGCTAGTTTACAGTTCTAAGGCCAAGAAAATGTCCCCATTAAAACAAGTCTATAGTAATGTCCAATCAAAGGCATCCAGGGAAAGATACCTTGGTTCAAGAAGGCCGATGAAGTTCAGGGTTTCTCTCTCAATTGAGAAGGCACATGGCAAACACAGTCAGGGCTTCTCTCTTGGCTGGAAGGGCACATGGCGAATACGGCGTCATCTGCTAGCTTACTTTCCTGGCTTCTGGTTTCATGAAGCTCCCCAGGAGACACTCTCCTTCTTCATCTCCAAAGGTCACTGGCTGGTGGACTCTCTGCTTCGTAGTGTTGCTGTCTCTGAGTCTCTCATTCTCCAAAATGTTTCCTCTTTTGTAGGACTTAAGAAACTAATCAAGACCCACTCAAATGGGTGGAGACATGTCATCCCCTAATCCAGTTTAACAACCATTCTTAACTAAATCACATCAACCAGGGAGATGATCTCATTACAGTTTCAAATATACAGTATTGAATAAGGTTTATTCTACCTTTAAGAAATTGGATTTATATTAAAACATGGCTTTTCTTAGGGGGCACACTTCCTTTCAAACCAGCACAGACGGTCTAATTTAAATTTTCTTATCTAACTTTCATGGTGTAGGTATCAGTGTTGAGCTTCTTTTTCAAATTTTGAAATGGTGAACTAGAATTAGCTCATAAATGGTGAGACTTCTCTTTAAAATTAAATGTCCTTATGGTGGAAATGGTCTAAAACTGGATTGTAGTGATCACTGCATAACTGTAAATTTACTAAAAATCATTGAATTTTACACTTCAAACAGGTGAATTTTATAGTATGCACATTATACCTCAGTAACGCTGTTAGAAAAAAATTAATTGTGCCCAACACAATGTACACTGTTCCAGGAGAGCTCAAGCTATTAATCACATTTACTTATCCATATATTTGATCATAAGTATAATTAATCTTATTCTCAGAGTCTCAGTTCAATAATGAAGTAAACAATGTAGAGTTGATGACTACAGATTTAGAAACTGTAGGTAGATTCCATTCAGGTTTATCTCTGAGAAATTCAGAAGTACATCCAGTTCTTAAAACATTCATACAGCCTATTACATTCAGAACTGAATTCTGTGTTTAATGTAATTCATGATCAAAATTCTAAGGCAGGGTACATGTTGGTTAAGAGGAGAGACTTTGTAGCCAGACTGCTTGGACTTGCTTCTCAGGTCCACTACCAGTGTAACTTTGGTCAAGTCACCTCCCGTGCCTCAGTTTCCTTGACTTTAAAATTAAGATACTAGGACTAAACCTGCCTTATAATATTGTTGTGAGAATTAAACTGAGTTAGTGAATGTAAGGCACTTAGAACAGTGCTTGGCACAGAAGTGCTAAATGAGTATTTGATATCATTACGGCTATTTTATAAAGATTATATAAAGCAAACAAAAAATAAAAAATAGAAAAAAAGAACAAATGAAAAATACAAATAAAAAAGAAAACACAAATTTTAAATGAAGCAAAAAAAAAGTTTACCTAATAAACACTTGAGGTCTCCACCTGCCACTTTATAGGTGTGAACTGGAAATCTGTGTGTCTTTAGTGGAAATAATTTTTGTGAGTCTCACAGCTGGACTATGGGGCTATGAACCTCACTGAGTTGTAGAGCTAGGAGATAAGAGAGGCCTTTGAGGGACTAAAGTAATCTCAGCCCACCCTCCCCACTCCCCTTTCTGTGTATCTGAGTGACTGGATGGGAGAATATAGCCTCTCTGGGTTGCTGGGAGGTAGCTAATGTGTCTGGGCTTATCTGTATTTTTCTCCCACATCTTCTTATAGTTCTTGATCAAGCCCCACTGCTGGCAACTGCAGCCCATGGACAGCCATGGCCAGGATGGAGCTAGAGATTTTTTGCTGACTCTGCTGGGGTCCTGGCGCCCCAGTAGCACTCCTCCCTCCTGGCCAGTGCCCCCTTAAAGCTGCCACTCAGCTCCTCAGCTGTGCTTTCAATTGGTCACTCTGTTCTGTGACCATTGGCTGGAGTGATTGATCACCTGCCGAATCTTGGTGAGATGCACCTAAACACTTGCTGTAGTATAAAGCTATTTTACCTCTCTCTCTAATGTGTAGATTATTAAGTTTTAAAACCAGTACACAGGCTATGACTTTAAAATGTTTCAAAGAGTTTTATAAGCTAAAGAAAATGTTGGTGCCATTATGTTAAGTGGAAAAAACAGGTTGCAAAATTGCATTTATAGGATGATCTCAGCTGCGCTTAGGAAAAGTCTGGGAGGAGGGTGCACAGGTGGTTCAGTGGTAGAATGCTCACCTTCCATACGGGAGACCTGGGTCCGATTCCCAGACCATGCACCCCCAAAAAGAAAAAACGTCTGGGAGGAAATATGCCAAGGTGTTGATGATAGCTGCCTCTAGGTAATGTGATTGTATTTGGTTGGTTTTTTTTTTGCTTCTGATTGTGTTTTTTTTTTTCCCGGTACTTGCTAATTTTTCTACAATGAACATATGTTATTTTATCAATGACAGCCATAATAATAAACCCAAATAAAAGCTTTTTACTCTTCCACATAGACTGTTGGTGAGGCAGGTAAAACCTCATCTTTACTTTGCAGGTTATGGATTAAAAAATAGTTTTTAATAATGTGGTTTTTAAAAAACATTTAAAAATTACAGCATGATATAAATGTGACAGTTTTATATGTTTTAAATAGTGGGGTTTTTGTATCTTAATATGTTATACATTTTGTGATTTCAGAATCAACATGTGGCCACCTAATCATTTTTATATATGAAAAAGAAAACAGTTTTATGTAAATGTCTTTCAGCCGTGATAAAACATTGTTTGCTTCTTCTCTTCAGTTTCCTCCAGCTTATGCAGGCATATCTGAGGTGAATCAGCCTGCTGAATTGATGCCCCAGTTTTCTACAATTGAGTACGTGATACAGGTAACTTCAGTGTTGTACATTTAATGAACACTCTTAAATATCGAGTTTCTTTTGAAACACTGTTTTCCATGTGCTTGACCTTTCTGAAAGATAAGGGAAAGTGGTTCAAATCTGTGAGGGAGGCGGAATACTGAACATAAGGCTGTGGCACATGTGCACTTGTTGGCATTGTTTTCAGGCCCTGAGACAAAGCTATGGAAAAGGTGAAAAGGTTTAAATTCAAAACCTATTCTCTCATAGCCTTATCCATCTCAGTTGATGGTATGCCATCCTTATAGTTTGTTCAGTGTGAAAATCTTAGACTCATCTTTAACATTTTTCTTTTTCTTACATCCTATATATAATCCGTTAGGAAATCCTGTTGGCTCTATATTAAAAATTTATACAGAACCCAACCACCTCTCTCTTTCCCCACTGTTGCTATTTTGGGCTGGCCACCTTCTACCACTTATATTCTAAAAATCTCCTAACTGATTTTCTGATTTTAGCCATCATAACCCCTTATATTTTGTTATTAACCCAGCAGCCATATATCATATTACATGTCTTCAGAAACCCCCAATAGTAGAATGGCTTCCTTTTAACTCAGAGAAACAGTCTTTAAAGCCCCAAGTGAGCTGGACCTATTACCAATACTAACCTCAGCTTCTCATCATGTCCTTGTTCAGTCAGATGCGGTGCCTTAACTTTGCTCCAGTGTGCCAGGAATGCTCCTGCCTGAGGGCCTTTGCTCCTAGGGCTGGAACTCTTTGCCTGTATATCTGCATGGCTTTCCCCCTCCTTCCTTCAGGCTTTGCTTAAATGTTACTCTCTCATCAAGGCTGCCTTCTTGGAACTTGTCTTCAATCTATCTCTGCTCCTGGTGTTCGTAATGCCCTTTATCCTAGTCTCTCTCTCTCTTTTTTTTTTTAATGAAACTTACACCTTCTAACATACTATATGATTTACTTACTAGGTATGTTGTTTATAATCTGTTTCCCAATTTCAGAAAGTTAGTTCCTTGACGCATGTAGGGATCTTTGTTCTTTTGTTCACTGATGTGTCTAAGGACCTGAGAAAATTGTTGGATACAAATAACTTTTAGGTTTAATTTGTGTTAATAGAACCTGAGTTGTTCTGTGAGGTAAATAGGAGGTTTGTGTAGATGTCTTTTATCTCCTGAGAGTAAAAAACAGCTGGTTGCATCTATTTGTGTACTGATAATTATCCTGTTTTCTTTGCATAAAGCGTGGTCCTCAGGCCCCTCTCATCTTCCTCTATGTGGTTGACACATGCCTGGAGGAAGATGACCTTCAAGCCCTCAAGGAGTCCCTGCAGATGTCCCTGAGCCTCCTTCCTCCTGATGCACTTGTGGGCCTGGTCACATTCGGGAGGATGGTGCAGGTTCATGAACTCAGCTGTGAAGGGATCTCTAAAAGCTATGTCTTCCGAGGGACCAAGGATTTGACTGCAAAACAAATTCAGGTTTGTGTCTTGCTTGCACACAGATAGGAACAAGGGCATTTCTTAAAAAGTAAGTAATGACTCACTTTTACTTCTCATGTTAAGAGATGAGTCTTTTTGTTTGTTTGTTTGCTTTTTAGGATATGCTGGGCCTTACCAAACCAGCTCTGCCTACGCAGCAAGCTAGACCTGCTCCACCCCAGGAGCACTCTTTGATTTCGAGCAGGTGAGACACAAATATGTGATATTGCACATTCTGTGATGGGCTTGCAGGACAGTCCAGCAGAGTAAGTGAAGAAAAATACTAGAACTTCTACTTCCTTATTTTTAGAGGAAAGGAAAAAAAGAATGAATAAGTCCTACCATATTTACTGTTTTGTCATGGCAAAATACATCAGAATATATCTATAATTTATAATGAAATTATACAACCACATATGGGGGTTTGCTCACAGTGTTTTTCCTGCTTGCATTTCTATCAAAAAGGTTTGAGATCACTACACTTAGTTATTCCCCTTGACACAATACCTGGCTGTTGCCCTTTTTGATCCTTAAGTAAAGGTGGCAAAACTGAAAAGTGTTTCTTTTGGATGCCCTCAAACAAACTTAAGACCAGGCACTTGCTTTACTCATCCTATTGAGTGCCTGAGACTCCACTGGGCAGGGATAAAAGCCCACAGAAACTTAAGTGTATCACCTAAGATACTGGCTGAGAAACCAGAATGTTTCTGTATTTTTCCTAAGGTTCCTGAGAAACACAGGTGGGATCCACAAACTGAATCTTTAGAATGATGAAGAATTGTGCTCATAAATGAACCATACGTGGATTAAATTCATAATGTATAGGGTTTCTTTGTTGTTTAAATTTTAGTTGTACAGATTTGCTCCTCTGTAATTGGAATTTTTTATATGCTAAGAAATTGCCAAACATCCAGCTTTTAGTTATATTCCTTCATAAAATTACTTTGGATTATTTTGTGTTTGTAGTTAGAGATATCTTTGCAGGAAAAAAAATCACAATGTTTTCTCTTCCAAGTAATTATTTTGAAGAGCAGTAATATATCACCTCGTGCTGAAGACCTGAGTATTTTATTTAACATGGCTTGATGTGTCCATTCGAAATTGTGCAGATTTCTGCAGCCCATTCACAAGATTGACATGAACCTGACTGATCTTCTTGGAGAATTGCAAAGGGACCCATGGCCAGTAACTCAGGGAAAGAGACCTCTGCGGTCCACTGGTGTGGCTTTGTCCATCGCCGTTGGCTTATTGGAGGTAATTCCGAATTTACCAGGCCCTCTGAAATCATGCAAACTTGCGATCGGAAATTGTTTGTTGGTGTTTTGTTTGAAAACAAGTTGTGACTTAAGCCAATTCACTGAGTCAATTTATCAGAAAGTGCTTCGGTCTTTATTATTATCCACATTGAAGGAGCCCTTCATTGTCTTGAAAACACTAAAAGTTTTCATGAAGAACATAAGGGAATGATGAATATGCAATTATGTGATAATATTAAGAATTACTGATTGTATATGTAGAATGGAATGATATCTTAATGTTCTTTTGTTAAGTTTTTTTAATTAATAAAAAAAAATAACAGGGGGAACAAATGCTAAAATAAATTTAGTTTAAATGCTAGTGATCAATGAAAGCAAGGGGTAAGGGGTATGGTAGGTATAATCTTTTATTTTTTCTTTCC
>PVIY010059041.1:0-12211 GCA_004026745.1 Myrmecophaga tridactyla | reverse complement strand
TAGAGGCCAGGGGGAGCCGGGCCTGCAGGGCCGCAGGCCAGGGCACACTGTGCTTCTAGGAAGAGGGAGGGCAGAAGGGGAGAGGCTGCTGCCGTGCAGGCCGGGTGAGAGCTCCAGCTGCCCACGGGCCCAGCGACACGGACCGAGGTCACTGGTGACCTTCACAAAGCCTTCTGTACCGGGCGGGGGCGGGAGGCTGACTGCGGGGGAGGAGGGGGGCAGGGCGCTGAGGAAGTGAAGTCAGCAGACTGGCCTCCTGAGAAGTTCAGCTGTCAAGTAGAGGCAAGAAACGGGGCAGGCTCTGGAGGGAGGTCAAAGGAGGACTTGGTCTTAAGGGGTAAGAGAGCCAAGCGTGTGTCACACAGCTGGGGAGAAGCAGGGGTGAATTTGGAGTAGTGAGCTGGGATGTAAGAGGAAAGGGTGAAAAGGGCCACGGTCCCCTTTGCTGGAGGATATGGGGTGGGGGTGGGGGAGACCTGCTAAGGCACGCGGGAAGAGCACTGGAGACTCTCCCGTAATAGCGGGAATTGCCCTCGGGAGCCAGGCCCAGAGAGGATCTGGGATCTGTGCAGGGTCACCCAAGCAGTGGGCACCCAGTCTGGGACGCTCCCTCTGTCCTAGGGACGCCCAGACCCATGCCCTGTCCTCACACCATGCCGCCTCCCCCGCAGGCAGGCCGTGCAGAGGCTGGAAAGCTGACAGTCTGCATCGGTGCTTTTCTGTGAGCATAGGCTGACTCTGCACCCAGGAGGCTGGGTGTCCTCACAGAGACGATGCGTCTGTGTGTCCTGTACCCCGAGTGTCTGCCCATCCCTTCCCCGCCTCCTCGCTGGACCCCACCCTATGGGGGGTTAACCGAGGGAGGGGGGACACCCAGAGATGAACAGGACAATCCGTGCCCTCCGTTACCCCTGTGCCCAAGGCTCCCTGGGATCCCAAAGCCGCGGGGCCCTCCAGCCGTCGGAGTAGGAGGGAACTCTCAGCCATGGCCGGCTTCCTGCCAGTAGCTGCTGCATCCACAGCAGTCCGGGACGCTCAGCCCAGACGGCTTCCGCTTGCTCATTTTCCCAGGAAACCCGTCTGTGGCCCACACATTTCTCATTTTTAAGAGATGGAAGGGGGCTGCCTCGGGTGGGGGCCTTCCCAGAAGAGCTGGGAGAAGCCAGGCGGAAGGTCTGATGAAGGGGTGATCTGGGCGGGAAGCAGCAAGCCTGGACTCCGGCCGAGGCTCTGACACAGCCACGCTGTGGGTCCCTGGGCTCAGCCCCCCGGCCTTCTGCAGACGCTCTGTGACTTGGGTGAAAGGGAGTGAGGAGTGGCACGTTGGAGTGAAAACTTATCGTCCCTCCCCTGACCCCACCCGTGTAACCCTTAGTGAGGGACACAGGGTCAAAAAAGGACAGAGGGAAGAGCCACTGTCCGCCAGCTGGCCACTAGCTCTCTGAGTCATCCTCGTTCAGCTCCTAAAACATGGGGGCTCTTCGATGTATATCTTTGTCTGTGGAAATAATGCCAATGGCAATGAGTGCACAATAATATTTATCAGTTTGTTACCTGTAATAGCTCAAAATGGAAGGATTCTAAATGCTCAACAAGAAGAGAAAGGCGGACAAACTGCTCGCACCCTCCTGTTGCATCGGGGTGTGTTCTTACAGGTGGGTTTACAGAGCGCCCTGACGGTGTGGGAAGGGGCTCAGCATTGAGCAGAAGACAAAGATCAGGACATAAAATTATCTAAGCAGCATGAGCTCATCCTCGCCAAACACACCAGGAACAGACTGCAAGGAGATATGCTAGTGTGGATTTCTCCCAGGAATGGAAAGATGTTGATTATTTTAATCTCTGAACAATTCTGTATTTTCCAAGTTTTCTCCAACAGGCAAATAATAGTTCTATAACCAGAAAAAAAGAATGTTGATGAACAAAACCCAAAACCTAATGCAGGCTTTTGGGGGAAATCCTTACTCACCCAGGTTTGATGTCCAGAGGTGTGGGCAGGGGTCTGGAGAAGTCTGCCTTCCCCACCAGCCAGTAGGTTTCCTCCATGCCCTTCCCCTGGAGGAGAGAGGAAAGGGACCGGAAGTCCCCACCCCCAGCCCCACCCAAACCTTCTCAACCTGGATGATTCCAACAGCTTGAAGTTGGGCAGCCTGGGACCAAATCTTGGCTCTGCTACTTACCAGCTGTGTGACTTTGGTTAGGCTACCTCACCTCTCTGTGCCTCAGTTTTCTCAGTACCTTATAGACTTATTAGGAAGATTAAATAAGCTAATATTTATCTGTTATATAAATAAATATTGAATCATGAATTCTATGACCAGGGGACCTGGGATGCTGTGATCCCAGTATGACCTGTGATTTTCTCCAAATATCACTATCCAAGGGTCTGGTGGCCTCTCCTGGGAAGTAGGAGTAGAGGGGACATGAGGGTTGGAGGGTCTCTGTTCTCCATCCCAGGCATTACCCCTTGGAGTCCCTAGCACAGCATGAAAAGCCTGAGGTCAGGGTACTGCCCTCCCCACCCCTCTGTACCATCATAGTCCTGTGTTCCTCACCCATTATCCACTCCCCTGAACAAGACACACCTACCCTGACTTATTCCAGCTCACTCCCCCAAAGCCCTGGCCATCAAGGGCAAAGGATCCCACGTATGCTGTTCCTCACAGGCTGGGTGACCATGGACAAATCATTGCACCTCCTGCTCTGACGTTCCACAGCGTGGTGAAGTGAGTCCCATGGAGCACCAAATTTCTGGACCCTGTCACAGCTCAGAACCTCTAAATGCCTGGAACACTCCAGTCCCCCCATCGGGCCTGGCTGAACTTGAGAAGTTAGGGGATGAGAAGGCGTGTGATAGGAAGAAAAAGTCATTTATACAAACACTGTAGCGTCATATCGATCAAACATTAATAATTTTTTTAAAAAGCACTTAATGTCTCTGCCTTCAAGTTACTCATGGTCAAGCGCAAGCCAAAGCACACCTATAACCTACAACAACAGAGACTAGTGGGTGCACAGAGAAGGCATGATAGTCACTGTTGGGGGTAAAAAGGAGGATGGGTATTACTGGATTAGGGCAGGCTTCAGTGAGAGGTGATATCTGAGCTAGGGTTCTGAGGGATGAGTAAGAGCCCAACAGTCCTATGAAGAAGTTACGGTCTTTGGAGTTACCAGACCTGGATTACAGGTTGTGCAGCTTTGGACAAGTCAGTTTGCCTCTCTGATTTAATTTCCTCTACTATAAAATGGGGACAATGATCCTCCTCTCATGATTTCTGTGAGTGATAAAATGCATTGATATATGCTGTACGTTGTACACCAGTGTGCTGCCCACGGAGGTCATCAATAGAAGTGACTTCGCTATCCTGGCCCTTTCCTTCGTGAGGAGCCCAATGGGTGAGGGAGCAGCTCCCATGCGGAAATGTTCCTTTACGATCTGGGGAGCATAAATGCCTATGTAAAGGTGATCAACTCCATCCCTGACTGGAGGCCAGTGTTTCCTGCGGTCAAATCAGTCAGATGAGAATCTCTCTTGCTATCCACAGAAACCAGATCCTTTTCTCACCAAGCCCAGTAAAGAAATGACCTCACCTTCAGCTCAGTCTGACCTCTGACATCAATTTTGAAGCCTTCATCCAGGCTGAGAAGTGTCTGGACAGTGCTTCGGCTGACATGAATTCTGTATGCTGAGAAGAGATAGTAATGCAGTCACGCCTGGTGGCAGCGGACCAAGTGTTTAGTAAAATCATTAAGAGACAGTTCCCACTGTAGAGCTGTGTTCCAGTAGCCACGTTTCTTGACGATGATTGAATAATGATGCAGCTGTCACAATGTGACTGTGTGATTGTGAAAACCTTGTGTCTGATGCTCCTTTTATCTACTTTGTCAACAAAGGAGTAGAACATATGGAATAAAAATAAATAATAGGGGGAACAAATGCTAAAATAAATTTAGTTTGAAATGCTAGTGATCAATGAAAGTGAGGGGTAAGGGGTATAGTAGGTATAATCTTTTTTTTTCTTTCCTGTGTTCATTTTATTTCTTTTTCTATTGTTTTTTTATTTCTTTTTCTGAATTAATGCAAATGTTCTAAGAAATGATGAATATGCAACTAAGTGATGATATTGTGAATTACCGATTATGTATGTTGATGTTTTATTTTCTTTATTTTTTAATTAATAATTTTTTTTAAAAAAGAGACAGTTCCCACCAGTCATTAACACAATTCTCATTCATGCAATACCCTTCACCTGGGCTCTCATCTCTTTAGATAGCTGATCTCTCAGCAGGAAGCCCTAAAAAAAGGAAGCCCTGAGGAAGAGCAAATTACATAGACTGAATGTTAAGGAGAATTGGGGATGAAGTCAGAACTCCTAGGAACAGAATTGCTACTTCTCAGGAATTTCTACTCTGAGGCTGAGTCATAGCCGATAAGGAGTTTTCATTTTTCTTTTAGGAACCAGACTTCCCAATAGGGCCACCACGTCCAGTTAGGCAGGATGTGCACTGAGTAACGGTGAGGAGCGCACAGGCTGTGCAACCAGGAGCAGAGGCCCTGGGATGCTGACCATTTCTGTTGCTCTAGCCAAGTTGTCAGGGAGACCCCTGCTGCCAGCAAGGGCCCAGAGTGGCTTTTCTTTACCTTTTTTTTTAACTGGGAGTCTCCTTGTTGTAAACATGGGAAACCAAAGCCTAGGGGAAGAACAATTTTCTCAAGGGCACCAGCAAACCACTTGCAGAGGCAGGTTTTCTGCCTCTGGAGTCATTGCTCTCTCTGCTACTTCCCACATGAGATAACCACAAAAATCCCGTGGAAAGCTAAAAGAACCAGTCATGTACATCATCTCCCTACAGTTGCTTCAGGGAAACTCGGGTACACTGCCACCGAGTGGTGATTTGGTCACTGATCAAACAGCCAGACTGCAGGGAGAATGGAGAAAGAGTCCCTTCCCCAGGGCAGGACAGGTGTGTGAGATACTCACGCAGCCCTGTGGACTCCATCCGGGACGCAGTGTTGACAGTGTCCCCAAAGAGGCAGTACCGAGGCATGGTGAGGCCCACGACCCCCGCCACACAGGGCCCTGGAACCCAAATGTGCCTGGTGAACTCCAGCAGGTTGAGCTTAAGAGAGGCCCCAGCAACAGCCTCACCCTTCCCAGTCCTGCTGCCATCCCCCACCCTACGTCCTGGGCTTCGGCTTGGGGGAAGTAGGATCAGGACGAAGCTATCTGGAGTCTCCACCAGCAATGCAGAGAGGAGATGACACCAGTGCCAGGCTCTGGGCTGGAGGTGGCAGGGACACAGATTAATTGAAGCCAGTCCCTGGCCTTCGGGAGCTCCCAGCCTGGTGGAGGGAGACATGTAAACCAGACTCGGTGCCATGCAGAGGGAAGCACCAGGGCTGTTCCAGCCAGGAAAGGGACCCCAGACCTAGCCCAAGGGCTTCCTGGAGGAGACAATCCATGAGCAATCTCTTAAGGGATGAGAGAATGAGGGAGCAGGAACAGCAGGTGCAAAGGCACGGAGGCAGGGAGCCCATGGTCCACGGACAGCTGCAAGCAGCTCAGCAGGGCTGGAGGGCCAAGTGAAAACAGGGGAGGTAAGGCTGGGGAGGTGAGCGTGGGCCTTGGGGCCACATGGGTGCATTGGGACTTAATCCTGCAGGCGCGGGGAGCCGCGGAGGGAGAGATGGGTTGATGATGGGAACATGGAAAAGATATGTTGGGGTCCCTTGGGTCCTCCCAAACCCATCCCAGCAAACATTTAGTTGCTTGTGTGACCACAGGAGGTTTCTGTCCTGTTTGTCCCATCAGACTCTCAGCTTTTAGATGCCCTTGACAGATGCCGAGACAGATTATTTATTACATCTTAGAACCCTAGAATGATAGATGGAAACAAGAAGCATAAAACATTTCCATCAAAGAGTTTTAGACTCTTGGAATTCCGGAAGTGCGGCCTTGAGGGCACCCCAGGCAATGTCCTGGGAGGGGTGGGGGTCGGGGGGTCTGTCCTGGCCGGTACCTGAGTGCAGTCCGGCTCTGATGCGGATGGGCACGTCCGGGGCGTGCTTCATCCGAAAGTCGCCCACCAAGCTGAGGATGTCCAGGGCCATGTGGGCGATCTCGGCCGCGTGCCGGCTCCCGTTGCGGCGCGGCAGCCCCGACGCCACCATGTAGGCATCCCCGATGGTCTCCACCTAGAAGCCACAGCTTTCACTTTGCAGCTCGGGAACATGCCTTCCCGGCCCTTCCTACGTCCACGCAAGGTGAGTCCCTCCCACCCACCCACCCCAACCACACCTCCGGTTCCAGGCGCCCTAGCACCCGCCCACTCTGCATGTCAGAGCGCCCCTGTCTGCCCCGAGGGTGGCTGTGGTCTGCCTCGACACCTCTGACTCCAGGCCACTAGCTTCTTGGCTGCAGACCCGTGTACCCCGTCTGCACAGCGATGTGGGAGCAGACGGGGCTTGGTCGGAGAAGGGCAGCTGTCTCTTAGCTACCTTCTATTTTTCAACCCCTCCCCCCCCCATTCTCCAAATCCCTCCAGGGTGTACTGGACAGAATGTAGGTTTTGGAATCAGACATATGTGGGTTCAATCCGCCATCTACTTTGGGCAGCCCTCTGTGGGTCTGTTTCCTCTCCTGTGGCGTGAACATTAGAAATAAGATATTTAAAGACCCAGGCTCATCACGGAGGCTCAGCCAATGGAGGCTCTGACTTCATCGCCTCTGTCATCATTATTTCCATGGCTAATGGTTTTAGAGAAGATAGAATCCAAGAATCTCAGAATTGAAAGGATTTTAAATGTCACTCAGCCCACCTCCCCCAGTCCCAGCGCCTGTCCTGCCCTGCTCACGCCCCTTGATAGGAAGGTCCCTTTTTCCTTAAGGAGGCTGCTTCTCTTTTTTAGGCAACTCTGATTTTCAAAAGTTGAATTGAGTTGAAACCTCCATCCCCCTGCTGGTTCCAGTTCTGCTTCCTGAACTCATGCACAAACCTTTCCTAAGCACGCTCTCTGTCCGAGCCCTCTTCTGGGTGTGGGAGAGAGATGTTAGTGAACCATGGCCTTCTCCCTCGCCGCAGGGCTGGCCAGCCAGAGTGAAGACAGTGGTCCTGCTCCCTGAGTCTTCCTTTCCAGGCTAAAGTGCCCCAGATCCTGCACTGCCCCTGCTACAGCTGTCCTGGCACCGCTTAGGCTGGGGAGCAAAGCCTCCCCTCTGGCCAGCCCTTCTGCTCTCCCTTAGCACCTTGGATGATAAGAAGCATGCTTTCCCCTGCCCACAGGGGATGCTGTAGTTAACCAAATCCCTTTCACACAACATTAGCTCAGGGGCTGTGTCCTACTGCCCGCATCCCTGAGTTTCTCCCTGCCTCTGGCTATCTCTGCCTCGACTGCTTCGCCATCCTGCACTTGGCAGGTGCTTGGCAGTCACGTGGGTAACTGAATGAGCCATAGCTCTTTCATGTTAATCTTCACACCGCTGGGGCAGGGGGCGCTTTCATCGGTTTAATAAGAGGGGAACCTGGGGCCCAGAGGGGTAAGTGATTTGCAGTGTGGCCGCGGCAGGACTCAGGGCCCAGGCTGGAGCTAAGTCCTCTGCTCCCTGCAGCCCCCGCGGGCTCTGCTCTGGAGCGATAGCCACAGAAGTGCTCACTCAGCGAGTGCCGAGGGGGAGTCACAGATCCCTGCAGAGCCGGGAAATGATTGCCTGGCTGCCTCCCAACACAGGTCGGATTAAAGAGCAGTAACCAGATCCTGTGGGGATGGAGGGGAAACCAAGGCGGATGGCGTGAGTGATGAGAGACACGCTCGCACATCATGAGGAACAGGGCCTCTTTCTCCCCCACATCTGGAGGGGTGTGTGGGCCTCGTTTTATTTCATTTCACTCTGCCAGAAAGATGCAGACCTCTTGGCCAGAGTTCAGAGCAGATCAGAAGGCGTGATTCAGAGCTGGGAGGGACACATGTGTGAGAAAAGATTAGCAGGGGAGGAAGAGACAAGGCCAGGGGTGACTCAGGGCAGATCAAAGCTGCGGGGCTCGGAGAGATGAGATGAGGAATCTTTCCCTGGGGCCCGCTGGGCCAGGGTGGCTCTGGAGGAAAGAGGGAAACTCAGCCAGCACAAGAGAAAACAACTGGGAATAGGCCGGGGATATGGGGACAGGAGGGAAGCTGCATCTGTGGCGTGTGGGTGGCTCAGCTGAGCGGGTCATCTGGGGCAGTGTGGTGCAGTGGGCAGGGCAGGCTGTGGTGGTGGACATTCTGGGTTCCCATCCTGGTTCTGTTGCCTACCAGCTGTGCGACCTCGAGCATGTCACGTCCCTCTCTGGGCCTCATTCAGTTAATGTCTATTTCCTGAGGACCTACTGTGTGCTGTACACTGCCAGGCACTGGGGACAGAGTAGTTTGGAGAAGGTCATAAAGTGCATATGTGCTGTCCAGGGGAGTTATGGGAACATCAAACAAGAGCTTCTACCCATGACTTGAGGGCAAGGAAGCTAACCTGAGACCAGGAAGATGGGGGGGGGGGAGAGAGCGGGGAGGGCCCAGGTGATGAGAAGGGAAAGCAGCATTCCAGGGAGAGGGAACAGCATGTGTGAAAGCCTGAAGGCTAGAGAGCAAAGCATGGGAAAGGAATAGTGAGTTCTGCAGAGGTGGAGTGGTAGAAGATACAGCTGGAAGATAGGTGGGGCCAGCTCCTAGAGGGCCTTGTGGACCACTATGACCCTCTTGATTTACCCGAGGTCCTCCGTGTCATGGAGACCGTGAGAAGCCCTGTAGGAGGAGGCAGAATAGTTCGTAGCCTCAGAACAGGAATGCCCAGACTCAAATCACAGCTCCACATCTCACTGGGAATATGTCATTAAAGATGCCACTTAACTTCTGTGGCCTCAGGCTCCTCATCTATAAATTGGGGGTAACAGTACCTACCTCATAGGTGGTTCTGATGATTAAATGGGTTAATACATATACCACACTTAGAACAGCCTCCAGTATACAGTAAGCACTCAATAAGTGTTGGGGATTATTGTTATTGGGATAATGTAAATAATGCCGTCAGCAGTATGCCTGGCACCTCATTAGTTCTCGCCTCTGAAACTTCCTGCCCAGGCTTCCTTTTCACCATGGTTCACCCTCGGGGCCTGGCACTCACCCGCCCCTGCCTCCTCGGGGGGCTGTGGCTGGAATGGGGCTGGTAGGTCACAAACGAAGGCTAAGGCCATCTCCTGAGCCCCCCTCCCACCTCCTCCACTGTGTCTGAAGCTGACCCAGGGCCCCTAGATCAGAACAAGGGGAAGGGCCGGGGAGGGGATGGTCCCCAAAGCAGGGGTAGAGCCGACAAGTAGAGGGCAAGCGGCTGCTCACCCTCAAACCTCACAGTGTGTACAGCCCTTCCACGTGGGGGATAACTTGGGCTCCTGTCCTGTTTCATGGATGAAAAAACAGAGGCCCCAAGAGGGGAAGCCGTTAGCCTGAAGCCACACCGAAGCTGGCCAGGCTGGGACTCAAACCCAGGAGGGAGAAGTGCATTGGAACTGGACCATGGAACTGGAGCCTGACAGCTCCACCAGGGTCCCTGCTGCTTCCCACTCCCCCCCCCCCACCGTGTCCCCACCTGCCTCCCTCCCCCGCCCCTGCGGGCCCACTTCACAACCCGTCAGTCCTGCTTCACGCTCACCAGGCCCTCTCAGACCTCAAGCACATTACTCCCCTGTTGCTTGCCTGGAGTGGCCAAACCCAGACCAGACAATGCTATGAAGACAGCACCTCCTCTAGGAAGTCTTCCCTGCTCTTCACTCTGCACTCCTGCCACCAGTTGGGTTGGGGCCTCTCCACCTCCTCTGACCCTCCTGATCATCCCTTTCACCATGAGTTGTCATCATCTTTTACCTGCAGGACTGAGAGCACCTTGAGGGCAGGGGTGGACTCATCTGACTCAACCCACACAGGACCGGTCAATAAAAGCTGCATGGACAGGTGAGCAGCAGACAGGAGAATACTGTGGTCTTCCTCACTGGGAGGTGGAGTTTATTTTCCCAAAGTTTAAATCCAGGCTATCTTGTGACTTCCTTCAGCCTATAGAACGTTTGCCCATTCCTAACATAGAAGGCTTACATGCTTCTGTTCCCTCTCAGAACCCTGCCACCACCATGCAAAGAATCCCAGTCTGCCCTGCTGGAGGATGAGAGAGGATGGGGGCCAGAGCTGAGCTGTCCCGGCCAAAGCTCCAGAGATGTGAGAGAGCCCATGATGCTCCAGAGATGCATGAGTGAGTCCAGTTGAGTCCTAAAGAAACTTCCGGCTGACCCAGGGCTTGTAAGCAAAAGTAAATGCTAATTGTTTTAAGCTAATGAGTTGTGGGGTTGTTTGTTACAAGGGAGAGCTAACTGATACAAACACAGAAATAAATGAATGGAAGTAAATGTAGAGGGACTCAGACAGTGGTGAAGGGACGGGGTGCCAGCCTCCCGGGACCCTCACCTTGTACACGTCATGGCTGCCCAGGACAGCGTCGAACAGGATGTAGAGGTCGTTGAGCAAACCCACCACCTCCATGGGCTCACTCAGGGCCGAGATGATGGTGAAACCCACAATGTCGCTGAAGTATATGGTAACCTGGTCGAAGTACTCGGGCTCCACAGTCGCTCCCATTTTCAGAGCTTCAGCCACGGACCTGAAGGGATGGGAGGGGCCGGGGTCACATGGTGGGAGGACCCCTTCTTTACAGTCCGGAGGTAAGGAAGGATAGTTTGGGAGAAAACCTTGAGCCGAGCATCAGGGGATCTGAGACAAGTCTGCTTGTGCACTGACTGTCCTTGAGCACATACCTGCCCCTTTCTGGACCATGCTTCCTCTGAAGTGTGATAAGGGACATTGTACCCCAGCCATGCTCCCAAGCATGGAAGAGGGCACAAAATGGACATTCACATGCTCCACACGGTGCATAGCACATGGTGAGGGCTCTATAAAAATATGTTGAATTAATAGTGAGCGAATGAAATGAATTCATGGGACCCAGATTTACTGAGCATCTACATTGCAGGTTCTGTGCTGAGAGCTGAGCTGGAGGTGCACTCAGGCCCCAGGGGGCACTCACGGAGGGAGCATCTGGGAGAGCAGCCTTTCTGTCTTCTGCCTCTCCGCCTCCAGCTCCTCAGTGCGCTCCTGGACCAGCTCCTCCAGGCTCTGTGAGTACTTCTCCAGCATCCGCAGCATCGAGTCAGCCACACTGGTTTTCTTGCCTTGGTTGATGCTTTTGAACTGGAAATGGAACAAAAATTCCAGTTCGCCCCTGAAGGTCAGCAGTGGGGAGCGTGGGGGTCACGGGAATGAACATCCACAGCCCTTGCCCGGAGAGCTGGAGTGTTGTAGGGAGCAGATGTGAAATGGGACAGGGGTTGGTGGCTGTACAAAGGAAAAGCACAGGCAGCTGCGAAGGATGAAAGAGTGCCGTGGGGGTGGGCACAGGGAGGACTGAGGAAGGAGCCTGGGCCCAGAACATTCCCGTTAACAAACAAAAACCCGACGGCATCGAGTCTCACAATACTGTGAAATAAGCATTCCTTGTTATTTTCAAAGATTAGATAGATGATACATTCCAATAGATGGATAGGTAATAGATACACAGATACAGTATATATAGATCTCTATATAATGTCTCTTTCTACCTACCTATCCTTCTCTTTATTCCAAAATTTCTTTAAGTATTAAGAAAAATAAAAGCATTCTACAAAATAAAATAACAATAAATATGTGAGGATATTGGGACGAAAGGAGAGCAAAGGGAAAAAAGAAAAAGAAAAATCCAGGAGTGAGGTTGGTAAGCAAAACTGCATGCTAGAATTTGGCCACCATTTTGGATCTAAGCTTCCAACAAAGCAAACAGTGAACAAGGGGGGAAATAGAAGTTACAGCTCATGGGGTCCATGAGACAATGAAACTAGTTCAGCAGGAGCTGCACTTAACGACTGGTGCTGAGCAGAGAGAAGTACCTCTCTCTTTACATGAGGGTGCTTATGCATGGTTATGAGTTGCGCCTTCAGTCATCTTACAGGCAGTAGGGCAGTGGGCTTCCTCGGGAGACTTGCTAGACTTCCCCAGTGAGATCTGCACCTTCACAAGCGCAGCCACTAGAAGCAGATGGTGATGGTCAAAGTGAAGGGTCCGTATCTGTATTAATCCCGCAGCTGGGCTGAGCGTGTGTGCGTG
>PVIY010059040.1:0-12213 GCA_004026745.1 Myrmecophaga tridactyla | reverse complement strand
TTGGCACAGAACTGACCCTTGGGAAGGGAGGTCGTGGGGCTCCGGCGGCTTCCTGTGCTCTCGCTCCACTCCAGCAGCCCGGGAAGCGCCTTCCTTCGCTTAGGCTTGGGGGCCCAGGCTTCAGAGAGGAAGGCGCTTGCAGGTTTTAGTGACAGGAAGGGCCCACGATTGGCGGAGGTGTGGATGTGCCCCTGGGCCCTGGGAGTCCCAGGGGCTATCCGAGTGGGGTGGGCTTCCGGAAGCCTGCTAAGCCCTCTGGGAGAGTCGATTCCCCCCTCCCCAGAGCACCCCGCCTGGGTGGCTCCCCAAGTGCCAGGGCAACAGACATCTGTCAGCGGTGAGTCTTGGCAGGAAGGTTCTCTCCAGGCCAGGCTGGGCACTGTAGCCCTCTGCAGATGCTCCTGGCTCCTGAGCAGGGATTCCACTCACCCTTCCACACTAGCCTATGGCAGGTGTCAGCACCAGGCCTGGCTGGGCGTGTCACCTCAGTGGCCACTGTGTGATGGTGTCCTGCGGCTGCAATACCTGGCACCCTTCACCCACACTCCCAGGACAGAGAGCAGGACCCAGGGCCATCCAGTCATAGGGCACCTTTTCCCACTGAGCACAAACTTAAGGGGCTAAGAGAGTGCCTTTCTCTATCTCATGGTTTCTGTTGGGTAGGATTCCGGGCATGGCCAGCTGGGTCACCTCCTCGGCATCTCTCCAGCTGCAGTGCAGGTGTCGGCTGGGCTGTGGGCTTAGAAGGGCATTATTTAGGGAGCGACTGGCTTCCGAGCTCCCTCAGCTTGTTGGCAAAGTTTACCTCCTCATGGGTGCAAACTCCTTTCCCGCCAGCGGGAGGCTGGGGCCCACTGCCAGCTCCATGGCCTCCCACAGTCCACCTGGCCCCCACCCCAGACAGCTCACGAGAGTTTCTTCCTCAAGAACAGCAGGAGAGTCTCCTAGGATATGTCATAATCTGGGAGTGACACCTCATCACCTTTGTCATTGGAGAAGCCGATCACAGGGGAGGGAAGTCTACAGTTCCCAACATGAGGCAGGGATTACTGGGGTCATGCTCTGAGCTGTCTGCCACCTGACCCCATTTAAATGCCTTCTCAGGGCGGCCAGATGTGGCTGTTCTCTTCCCAATGCTGGCTGATTCCCAGCAACTGAAAACCACTCTCTGCTCACTCCCCATCACCATGGGTCCCTCACTATCACCTGCACATCAGGATGTGCATTGGGGGGCCACAGGGACTCTGGCAGGGGGGTGATCCAGCCCTTGAAACTAATACCAGAGCCACTCCTTCAGGTACCTGCCTCAAACACCAGTTAGACGCACAGCCAACTGGCCAGGAGGCCAGGCTGGGCTCCAGAAGAATTAACTCAGGTAGACAGCTGTGTCCGTGCCCCCAGGGAGGCAGACCTCTCCAGGCCCTGTAAACCCCAGGCTGGCCTGTCTGGGGCCCAGGAATGCTCCCTGCTGGTTAAGGGCCCTCTGGGTTCTTGCAGCTTCTAAAATGCAAATGCATAAAAAGTAATGATAAACCTATGATTTTAGGCATACAATGCACAAAGATATAATTTGTAAGAAGTACAACAAAAGGTGGGAGGACAGAAGGAACAGTTTAAGTGTATGCTACTGCAATTTAGGATGTTATATGTAAGCCTCATGGTAACCACAAAGACAATCTTTGAAAAATATATAGAGGAAGAAATGAGAAGGGACTCAAAATGGTATAAGAAACCAAATAAATATGAAAGTAGGCAAGGATGAGACAAAAAAGGTATAAGACAAAGACCACACAGCAGAAGCAAGCAGGTATTACCAGTAGTTCTTGAGATGGAAATGGATTAAACTTTCCATTCAAAAGGCAGAGATTGGCAGAATGAACAAAGAAGCATGACTCAACCATATGCTAAATTATAAGATTCACCTTAAATTAAAAAACAAGTAGATTGAAAGTGAAAGGATGAAAAATATATACCATGCAAATACCAAAAGAGAGCTGAGGTAGCTATGCTAGTATCAGTTAAGGTAGACTTTAAATTAAAAAAAACTGTTATAGGGATGTGCTGGTTTGAATCTGTTGTGTACCCCAGAAAAGCCAAGTTCTGTAATCCTCATTAAGTATTGCTGGGTGGAATCTTTTTTTATTGTTTCCATGGAGATGTGACACACCCAATTCTGGATGGTAACTTTTGATTACATGGTTTCCACGGAGATGTGTCTCCACCCATTCAAGGTGGGGTTGCTTACTGGAGCCCTTTAAGAGGTGGAACTGTTTTGGAAAAAGCCATGGGAGCCTATGCAGCCAGAGACCTTTGAAGATGAAGAATGCCCCCAGAGGAGCTTCATGAAACACGAAGCCTGGAGAGAAAGCTAGCAGATGTCACCATATTCGCCATGTACCTTTCCAGTTGAGAGAGAAACGCTAAACGTCAATGGCCTTGAACCACGGTATCTCTCTCTGGATGCCTTCAATTGGACATTTCTATAATCTTGTTTTAATTTGGACATTTTCACAGCCTTAAAACATGCAAACTTGCAACTTAATAAATTCCCCCTTTGAAGCCATTCTGTTTCTGCTCTATTGCATTACAGCAGCTAGCAAACTAGAACAAGGGACAAAGGCCACTAAATACTGATAAAGGGGTCAATTCAACGAGAAGACATGACAATCGTAAATATACATGCACCTAACAAAAGAGCCCCAAAATATCTGACAGATTCCAAGGGAGAAATAGACAGTTCTACATCTGAATGTGGTTAAAACAGGAAATTTTAGGTTATGTACACTATAAGAATAAAAACTGAAAAACACAGAACTGCACAATACAAACCGTGAACCCTAACGTAAAACTATGGAAAAATAGTTAATAGTACAATTATTTTTTCATCAATTATAACAAAGGTACCGCACTAAAGTGAAGTGTTAATATGGAAAACTGTGTAAGAGGTAGATGGGAAATCTATTTTCTACATGATTTTTCTGTAAATTTGCAACTTCTCTAATAAAAAAGCTACCAAGCAAGTGAATGAAGCACTGAGGACTACCTACACTAAGTCACAGGAGCTAGAGAACCGCCACAGCTCTGAGTCAGTCAAGAAGGGTATACGAATGTATCATGGGGTTTGTGCTTTAATAACGATCAACATTTTGTATAATTGTACTGGACTGGAGCTCTGTACCCCAGAAAACATGTTCTTAAACAATTATCCCTGCAGGTGTGAAACCCTGTGAGAGGGCCAGCTGATGATCAGGTCACTGCTGCAGAAACTGGGTGGCCTTGAGCCTATTTCTGAATGACTAAGGCCATGGGGGCAGCTGGATCTGGAAGTCAACAGGACCCGGAGGAGACTGGAAAAGGCGCTGCCATGTGCGTCCCATACTGAGGACCAGGTGGCCGACAGCCGGCCCCAGTGGCCACAGTTCTCAGGAACAAGCATCGCCTTGATGACGCCTTGACTCTGGGTTTCTCTGAACCTCAAAACAGAGCCAGCGGATTCCCATTGTTTGAACTGAGCCATGGCAAGATGTTGTCTGAGCAGCTGGGAAACTAAAACAAGAACAAACTCAGAAAATTCACACTCAATTTCAGTACCAAAGACACCTGTGCCTGCAGGAAGGCACTCACCCTTTCCACCAGTCCGTACCCGAGCATCCCCAAATAGAGATGCAGACACAGTCTGAGTGGGGGGGGGACAGGGGGTATTGAAGAGGGGGGATCTCTTTTCTCTCCTGCATACATTCCGTTTCCATGTAATTCAATTGGATTCTATCTTTTAAAATGTATAATATCGAACAAATGTGGATTTGGAATAATGGATATTGAATTTATTAAGCCAAAAGGCAGGATTTAAAGAAATCTAAGAATGTCAAAATAATTTTTGAAACATTGTGTGAAGAAGTAATTAAATTTACTAAAAAAAAAAATAACCAAGGAAAAAACTCCAAAACCCAAACAACCTTGTTGGGTATGTGGAGGGCATGTGCCATTTCCCGTTCTACGGGCAGAAGCACAGGGCCGCCACCCTGGGATTCTGAGCTCAGGCCCAGCTCCCTTTTCCGGCTCAGCTACACTTCTGACTGGCACCTCCCCCACTGGGGTGCCTCCTGGGCAATTTCTTCCTGGGTACCTGAGCCCAAGATCCTGCTGCACCCCCTGGTCAGGCCAGGAGGGGGTCAGTAGCATGTCTCACACTGGCTAGCAGCACTGGCCGCAGGGCAGCTTGGCCTGAGGGTCTCGTCCCTGGTCCCCTGGCTCCTTCAGTGCAGCATTTTTGAAACAAGGCAAATTTATTTAGCAGACTTCTGTAGCACCACTGGGGTCACTTCCGGGACACTCAGAGGTGCCAGGGGTGAGACAGAGGGTGAGTGGCCCTTGTGCCCTGTCCCTGGTTGGCACACTGGCCTCATAACTCCCTGGTCACTGCCCATCATCTTCCCCATTTCCTCTAGCACCCGACTCTTCCTGCTTACAGTTCATGACCAAGTAGCAGGACCTGGTGGAAAACAGGTCAGCAGGCGGGGAGAGGACACCCTGGGGAGATCCTCCTCTGGGAGGGGCAGGAGCCCCAGCATGGCTGCCCCTTGCAGAGCGTCTCACCCACCTGCCTCCCTCCGCCCCCTGGGGTGCTGACTGACCACAGAACCACACAGTGCTCGTGGTTTCACGGGACTTCACTGCGAGAATGGAGACGAACTTCAAGCATCGATGAAGTCCTCCCACCACACACATGTCCAATTCTCATTCAGGGTGTGGGGATGTTCTTGTTGATGAGGTGGATGTGTCCAAGGGCTACACAAAGGGGACGGTCCTTTGGCTGGAGACCCACGGGAACTTGCTAATCAGCAGGTCTCACCGGAGTGAAAGCTCTTGCCTCAGGTCCCAGCACACGGGGATGCAGTCCATGCTTGGGGAGCACCAGTGGGGGCCAGCTGCTTCTCAGGTGGACTGGGCAACGGTGGTCCTGCAGGGGAAGCTGGGGGCCATTAATGTGGACAAGGCCACTGAACTATCCTGCACCAGTGGGGGTGGATTTGGATACAACCAGCTCCTGACCCCAGGCAGGGGGAGGTTCCATTGCTCAGGACCTCTGGCTCTGCCTCGCCTGCTGCAGCAGGTCCATCTGGTGCCCTTGGGTGGACTCGACAGATGGCCAGAGAAGTTTCCAGATGGTGAGAAGAGGCATCCTGAGTCGATGGGAACTGCAGTTTCACTGTATGTAGTTTGTTGAGGTCAAGAGACGGGAGTTATGGTGGCTGGCCAGGGGAGAGGGCATCCTTCTCTCCACTTGGCCTGGATGGACTTTCACACTTGGAAGAACAAACAGAGCACAAAGGAGTGAGCCTGTCACCCAGGCCGCAGCGGCAAGTGCGCACGCTCCATTCCCCTCCTTGACCGGGTGGGAGGTGCTCATTCCAGTCCTCAAGGACCACTGTGAGTTGGCTCCGACTTTGCATAAACAGTGCGTCAAAGTAGCATTAGAAAATCACCTGGATGTACTCTAAATAAATATCGGAAAATGAAAAGTAAAAACTCCTAAAAGAGAAATAAAACCAACCTATTTTGGTATAAAACTCACCCGACGCCAGGTTCATTTTTTGTGCTTTAATGTTTCCAGCAGCCAGGTGGAAGCCCCTTCCCACAAGCACCGTGGCCAGGCCGAGTGGCCTCCTCATGCGCTCAGTCTCTTTGACAGCTATGTGATAATACAAAAATAACTGCTACAAATTATCAAGGTCTGGCATATAAAAACAGAGCAAAAAGTATCTCAGTATTCATTACCTTAAAACAAAACATTTCAGAAAAAAATACAACACAGGTTGAACTTCTGCATATAAAACGCTAATAAAATAGTCTTCTTAAAGATTAAATAGTGAAGTACCAACCAAGTCATAGACACTGTTACAGTACAAGTGGACAAGGCCATGTCCCGCACTCATTTTGGGAGGCAGGGGCGACCGAGGCAGGCCAGGCATGGCATTTGAGGCCCCATTCCCAAGGTGCTTTTGGCTTAGAAAGAGAGGCCAATAGGTGGGCCGGAGAAGACCAGCTGGTCACTTCTGAGAACAGTGTAAAGCAGGGTCCTCACAGCTGGCTCCAGATCCTGGCCAGGGACGGCCCATCGAGGGCACAGCCCCACAGGTGGCTCACCCCAGCAGGTGCACTTGGCGGCCTGCAGGACTCGCGCCCACAGCCCTCTTTGACTCCATGGCCGCGGTCACGGCAACCTAGGAAGGCAGGGCTGCACCGGACTGGTTGCCCCTGAGGTGATGGTGCCCTGGTCTAGGTGCGGCGCCGCTTGGCGGCACTGGGGCTGGAGGGGTTGCTGTTGGCCGTCAGGACTTTGTCGGTGACACGGCTGCGCTTGCGTTTGTCGGCGCCCTCTTTGGACCCCAGGTCGGCACAGCTCCTGTCCTTCTCTTTGCTGGGTTTCTCAGCTGCTTTCCCCAAGCTTCCTGAAGACGAGAAAACTGAGAGACAAATCACTTGGCTGTAACTAACATGGTGCTGAAACAAGAGGGCTGGAACCACCGCCTTTCCCCGCCCGGTGGGTCTAAGATGCCCCTGGGGAACCTAGGAACCTTGACCACCCCGGGCACCCTACACGCGGGCCTCAAGCTGGGGCCTGGAGTGCCCACCCAGGCACCTCAGGGTCGCCCTGTTCAGGCTGTGAGGACATCCCGCCACCATACACTGGCACCTCGCCCCACAAGCAGGAGCGTCATGGGGCTTGCGGTCCCTTTAGCTGGGCCGGGAAGGGCCCTGGGCGGGCCCCCTGGTACCGAGGTGATCCCTGCCACGAGGCTGCCCCGCTGCTCCGCTCACCGCACCAGCTGTCAAGGCGACCCTGACGAGCCCTGCACTCACTGTCGTCAGCTCCGCCGTGGGGGTCCACGTCCTCCTTCACCTCCTCCTTCACCTCCTCTTCGATGGTCACTTTTCCTGCGGAGGAGACGGTGACAGTCATCAGGAGCCCATGTGCGGGAGGTATGGGAGGCCTGGGGGGCAGGTCACAGAGTAGAGCCCCCACCCTGCCTGGGGCAGGGGGAGCTCAGGGTCGGGAGCACTCCTGGTGGAAGCCCCTCCAATTCCAGAGCCCCCCTCTGCTCCACGGCCCCAGTCCAGGTTCAGGCAGGTTCTGCAGTAGCAGGCACCCCTGTTTCTTCAGGACCCTGAGTGCCACACCTCTGCCCTCATCCCTCTACTTGGGCTGGCGCCTGCCTTTTCTAACCCCAGACCCAAGCTCACTGACTCTTACCTTCTCGGACCTCTTGAATGATCTCTTCGGGAAGGACGAAGTTCCTCTCTGGATTTGGGAATGGAAGAATCTCAGACTCATGCTGATGTCAAATGCGATGTTTTATTTTATTAAAAAACAAAGAAAAAAATGTGATTTCAGCCAATGATTAAAAACTCAGGAGCAGTGATGATGTTCAATCATCTTAAATAAATGTGGTGCAAGGCTGAGGAAGGGATGAGGTGCAGGGGTGAGAGAGGAGGGTGGGATGAGGTACAGGGGTGGGTGTGGGATACAGGGGTGAGGGGTGTAGGGGTGAGGGAGGAGGGAGGGCTGCGGTGCAGGGCTGAGGGAGGAGGGTGGGTTGGGGAACAAGGGTGAAGAATAATGGTGGCTGGGGTGTAGGGGTGAGGGAGGAGGGTGGGCTGATGCACAGGGGTGAGGGGCATGGGGTAAGAGAGGAGGGCAGCCTCGGGTACAGGGCTGAGGGCCCTGTTCTTCCCACCATCACAGCCTACGATGGCCTGGGCTGGGCAGACAGACCCACAGAAGGCAAGAATGACATGAAAGCCTCAACAGTCCTCAGAGGGGAGACTCGGGTCTGTGACAACTGAGAGGGCAGGCTGAAGCCCTCCCCCCGCCCACGGACACCCCCAGGGTGGCTCAGGGGCGGGCCTGGGCCCAGCCCACACGAGATGAGCCTCAGCACGAGTGTGTATTCTGAGAGCACAAGCTGGGCAAAACCTGCAGCACACAGAGGGCAGTTGAGGGTCCAAGCCAGAGGCCCTCCAGCTTCCGCCCATGCCCACCGGGAACCAGGGTGGACAACCGAGCAAGTGGGGCAGGGTCAGCTGGGGACACCTACTGGGCTCTAGTCACAAGTGCCAGGGTCTCTACTCAGCAGCCCCCCTGAAATCTGTCTCCCTTTGGTGGTGGTGGGGGCTGGCCAGGGCTCCGCGTTTTACATGATCTTGAATGATTCTGGAATCAGTCATATAGGGGTGCCATGGCCTAAAAGAATGACGTCCCAAAGTCTTGCCCAGCCCCTGAATGTAATAAGCTGCCCCAGGAACAGGAAGTAGCCATGGAGCGGGCATTGGCAGCTTCCTGAGCGCCCCATAGACTGGACTTCTCAGCGCCAGGCCCCACCAAGCCAGAAGTCTGTCCCTCATACTGGTGGGCCTGGCAGCCTCAGATCCATGTCACTGTGGCAGGAGCACCCCAACGACAGGGAGACAGTGCTGCAACTACATCTCTCCACCCTGGCCTCCAGCCTACTGCAGGGCTGGAGTTGGGACTCGGTTGGATCCAGTTGGCCTGGACAAATGCCCCCCTTCCACGAGCACCTCCTCCGGCCTCACCATGACAGGGGCTGGTGCGGAGGGTGCCCACTGTCCTGACTCACAGTGGGGAGAGGGGGCACCTCCGCCAGAGGGCAGGACCAGACCTCAGGGCAAGGCTGGGCACTGTACCCACTCCAACCCCCAGCAGACCATGCACCTGGCCGACCGGCCCATCACTTGGGGTCTGGTTCTGCCCAGGCTCAGAATAGCCTCAACATGGGCTGCTTGCAGGGACAGCAGCACAGGTCTCAGGGTGCTTGCCACGGGCCCCCTGCCTCCCTGTGTGACTATGCTCGGCTCCCATGTACAGCTAGGGAAGGCTGGGAAATGGGGTACAACAGACCCCAGGCAGAAGCCTTGAAGACTCCCAGTCAGGAGGCGGCTATGGCCCCAGGTTCTGCCTGGAGGGTGCAACTCTTCCTACCCCTCCAGGCCCCCATCCCCCTTGCACCCCCAGGTCGCTGGCCACATGCTGTTCTTCATCAGCATCCTGACCCACTAATCCTCCCCATCCCTTCCAGCAGGCAACTCTGTGAGGACAGGGACCCTGCCCACCTGGTTCCCCAGAAGCCCCTGTGACCACCTTTACCAGATGGGACCCTGCCTCCTTCCTGCCCACGTCTTCCCTGGGACCTCCGGTGGCTGAACAGGACCCAAAGACCTGGGAATGTGCTGGCAGGCTCCCCTGATGCTGCTGGGACGCCCTCCCCCAGGCCTCAGGTTCAGCCCCAGCTCTCAGACAAGCAACCCCCCATTCCCCAGCCACCAGAGCTTGGCTTTTTCCACAAGCGCAGGCCCCCTCCCCAGCGCTGCGCTGTGCAGTGGCCCTGTCCACCCCCAGGCGGAAGCTATGCCCCCGGCAGGACCGCGGGACCGGGCGGGGCGGAAAAGTTGGGGACTGCCGGCCTCCCCCCGGGGCGGGCCCCTGGGGCCTCACCAGAGCCTGCATGTCGTACATGGTGCTCAGGTGGTCCCAGATGACCTTGGAGGGGACCTGCCGCCCGATGTTCTGGCTGAACTTGTCCCGGATGCAGATCATGTGGAAGTGCCGGTTCACACCTGCGAGGAGGGGGCGGCGGGCAGCGTCGGCGGGCAGCGTCGGCGGGGAGGGTTGGCCCTGTGCCCCGCCCCCACCCCGACGGTTACGGAGCCGCCCCGCCCCCACGCGAGTGCGCGGCCTCAGGCGCGCTCACCGACGGGCTTGTGGCCCAGCATGGCGTGGAAAAGGCACACTTCCACCTCGGGACTCCACACCACCGTCTCCTCCGCGGGGCTCGTTGCCGCCTCCCCCGGCCCCTTGTCGCCCGCCGCGCCGCCGCCGCCCACCTCCGCTTCCCCCATGGCCGCGGCTGGGCACCGGCCCCGCGCGAGGAGGCGCGGCCACGGGCCCGCGCAGGCGCAGGAGCAGGCGCAGGCGCGCGCTCGGGCAGGCGCGCGCTCGGGATCGCGCGCCGGCGCAAGCGCAGTTAAAGGCCCGGGCTCCGGCACGCGTTCATTGCGCCCCCTGGCGGCCGCATCGCGTCGCGTAGTGCTGTCCAGCGGCTGTGGATGGGCCACCGTTTCCCGCCGCCCTGCTCTGGCCCTAGGGTAGTGGGAGTTCCTCGGGATAGAACGGAAGAAAATATGTGCAAGGTCTGGTATCCACACTATATAAAGAACTTTTGTTTTGTTTTGTTTTTTCTTTAAAAAAATTTTTATTGTGAATAATAACATAAAAACAATAAATTTCAAAGCACAACACAATTACTTGTAGAATAAATTTCAGAATTTGATGTGGATTACAATTCCACACTTTTAGGCTTTTACTTCTAGCTGCTCCGAGACACTGGAAACCAAGAGAAATATCAGTGTAATGATTCAGCAATCATACTTATTTGTTAAATCCAATTATCTCTGTTACAACTCCACCTTCTTCTTTGATCTTGTTAGCTTTCTCTTAAACAATGAAGGTGAGCATTTAGATGCAAAAAGCATAGAATACGGGAGACTGAACTGACTGGGAAGTGTTTGATTGGAAACTCATGCTCACTGTAAGTTCATTGAGGGCAGGAAGTATGTCTTATTTTTATATTCCCCGCACCTGGCATACATCTTGAGACATCACAGGAATTCAAGAAATGTTACTTGAAGAAGGCATTATCAGCAATTCTGAGTCGTCAGTTTGATGCAGTTGCTGAAAAGGTCAGTGCCATGTTAATACTGAATAGAAATGCACTGCCCAGATCCAGAAAATTGTTTCATGCTATTTAGAAGACACTTAGGACACAGTGTGGGGCTCCATACTGGGCATCTTATTTTAAAAGGTACATGGCCAACAGAAGAGGGTGGCCACAGACCACCCAGTCAGAGGTCTGGAAACTATCTCAGAACAGCTGAAGGAGCTGGGGAGGCTCAGCCCAGAGAGCAGGTGGAGTGGAGAATTTGATAGCTGCCCTCACATACGTGAAATACTACAAAGTGAAGAGTTGGCTTACTCTCCTGCTTATATAAGAACTTTTGAAGCTAAAAATATAAAGACAAATAACCCATTTAAAGAATGGGCAAAGGACTTGAAGAGACATTCCTCTAAAGATCTACCAATGGCCAAAAAAGCATGAAAAGACGCTGAATATCATTAGCCATTAGGGAAAAGCAAAGCAGAACCACCATGAGATACCACCTGCACCCACCAGGATGGCTACAGTAAAAAAGAGACAATCACAAGTGTTGGTGAGGATGCGGAGAAGTTGGAACTCTCGTGCATTGCTAGTAAGAAGGTAAAATGGTGTAGCTGCTGTGGAAAATAGGCCCTTTCTCAGAATGTTAAACACAGAGTTGTCACATGACCCAGCAAGTCCCCTGAAAGCAAATGTCCACTCAAAAAATCACAGCAGCATAATTCACAATAACTGAGAGGAACAAACCACCCAAGTGGCCATTGACAAAATGGATAATCAGAATGTGTTCTATCTATCCAACAAAAAATTATTCAGCCATGTAAAGAAAAGAAGTTCTGATACATGAGATTACATTGATAGATTTCGAAGATTGCATACTGAAAGAAGCAAAAGACACCATCACAAAAGGTTACATTTTGTATGATTCCATTTATCTCAAAGTTACAGCATAGGAGAATCCATAGGACAGAAGGCAGATTAGAGGTTACCTCGGCGGGAGGGGCTGGGGAGTTTGGGAGAAATGGGGAGTGACTGCTAATGAGCACGGAGTTTCTTTTCGGGTGATTAAAATGTTCTAAAGTTGCTTGTGGTGTTAAATGCATGTATCTATGACAATATTAAAAATATTTGAAGTGTGCACTTTGAACAGGCGAATTGTATGATATGTGAATTGTATCTTAATAAAACTGTTAAGGAAAAAAAGGACAATTCCAGTGGGGAGGGGAGGTTCCAACAGGATTTAATTGTCGCTGGGCTAGCACCATCCTGCTGGGCCGAGCTGGACCGAGGGGCCCACGACCACCTGTGCACCGGAGGGAAGGGGTGCCCGGACCCTGCCGCACTCGACACCTGCCCCCCGCCGGTGTTGACCGATCAATCCCGGGCAACGCAGTCTGGAACTCTGGGTGGGAGTCAACCGCGAGTCCGGAAAAGAAACCACGGCAGGGCGGGGTCTGGATGAGGTCGAAGCTTGGAGCTT
>PVIY010059039.1:0-12211 GCA_004026745.1 Myrmecophaga tridactyla | reverse complement strand
GGGAGGAATATAAAGCTGAATCAGGTTGAATTTATTGATATGAGCCCACTAAGCAGAGATTCTGCATTCAGTATTGCAGCTCTAGGGGTTAAAAAGAGCATTAACAGTTGGTTTGGATGGTTGGCTGACACACGGACCCAAAGGTGGCCGACATTACCTGAGGCTGAAATGCCAGAACTGCCCTGGTGTGATGTAGATGAGGGGATCCAGAGGCTTAGAGAAAAAGGAATGTTAGAGTGGATTCACCATGGAAGACCTGCTCACACACCGCAGAAATGTCCGGAGGATGCACCTTTTACCACAACTGGGAGAAATGAATTTGTGAGACAAGCACCATCATCCCTCAAGGCCTCTGTAGTTGCATGGTGTGAACTGCTGTCACTGGGCTGGAATCCTTAAACACAATGGAAAACTGTAACAACCCAAGCAAGGCAGGACTATCAGTGGCCCAGACATTCAGGAATGAAGGTTTGGGTCACCCCACCAGGCAATGAACTATGACCAGTTGAGGTGTTTGCCGAGGGTAAAGGGAACATGGAATGGGTAGTAGAAAAAAGTAGTGAGAAATACAAACTACGATCTCATGACCAGTTACAGAAAGGACTGTAATGATTATGGATTGTGCTGGTCTGAAAGGATGTACGTACCCTAGAAAAGTCATGTTTTAATCCTAGTCCCATTTTGTAAAGGCAGCCATTTCTTCTGATCCCTATTCAGTACTGTATGTTTGAAACTGTGATTAGGTCATGTCCCTGGAGATGTGACTCTATCAACAGTGGTTGTTAAATTGGAGACATGTCTCCACCCATTCGTGTGGGTCTTGATTAGTTTACTGGAATCCTATAAACGAGGAAAACATCTTGGAGAATGAAAGAGATTCTGAGAGAGCAGAAGAGAACGACATAGCAACAAGAAACAGAGTCTACCAGCCAGGACCTTTGGAGATGAAGAAAGAAAATGCCTCCTGGGGAGCTTCACGAAACAGGAAGCCAGGAGAGAAAGCTAGCAGATGACACCGTGTTTGGCATGTGCCCTTCCAGATGACAGAGGAAACCTGACTGTGTTCACCATGTGCCCGCCCACTTGAGAGAGAAACCCTGAACTTCATCGGCCTTCCTGAACCAAGGTATCTTTCCCTGGATGTCCCTGATTGGACATTTCTATAGACTTGTCTTAATTGGGGCATTTTCTTGGTGTTAGAAATGTAAACTAGAATTATTAAATTCCCCTTTTTAAAAGCCATTCCGTTTCTGGTATATTGCATTCTGGCAGCTAACAACTAGAATATGGATATTTCATTTTGTTATGAGCATGTTTGTTTATGTACATAAAGCAAATATCTTTTTTTTTTCCCTATCTTATACCCTTATCATATGTCTTAAGTTGTATTAACTTCATGTCATAGTATTTAAGTTATGGGATAAGTTTTAAAGTGCATATTACCCAAAGATTTGTACCTTATTCTAGGGAAAGTTAGTGTTTCCAATAGCACGCAGGACAGCTGAGTATTGTTAGGTATAAATATGGCTGCTACTGTTTTTATTTAGAGATTAAGTATGGTTTAAGGAGATATGTCTGGTTGCCAAGTTGGCAAAGGGCTGGACTGTGATGGTTAGGTTCAGGTGTCAATTTGACTTGGCTTTAGTGTCCAGCTGTCTGGTCACGCAAGCACTGGCCTGTTACTGTGAGGATGTTTCATGGACTTAAATCAACAGTAAGTTGGCTGCATCTACAATCAACTGAGGAGAGGCCTTCAGCAATGAGAATCTCATCCAATCAGCCACAGGTGTTAAAAGAAGTGATGAGCTCAGCAGTCAGAAGAGAGAGTGTCTACCTCTCTTTCAGCCAGTCGGCCTCTCCTGGGAGCGCCGCTGAGGACCTTCATCGGCCCTTCAGGCCTGCAGCCTGTCCTATGGAATTGGACAGCCGTGTGGGCCAATTCCTACAAAAATCTCATAATTCTCATAATATGTATCTCTTCTCAGTTCTGTTCTCCTTGAGAATCTTGGCTAATTTAGGCAGCATGAAGCTTCTCTCATATCACAACAATGATTTTTTGAAAGAAAAATACCTTATAAGTCTGCCATGCTATAATTAAAAGTATGTATCATCAACACAATATACTTGATGGCATGAATTGATAAATAACACACATACACCGATAGCATGGATGAAAACCAAACTCTTCCTCGGACCTTCCAAGGCCCACAGGTGAAACCCAGCAGGTGGAGCACGAATTAGCTGGCCAAGGGCAGACAGACACACCTGGCTGACGGCCGCCTCCTGGGTCTGCGCTGTTCAGCCTCCGCTATACCACACTGTAATAAAAACCTGCTTCAGGATGGGAGACCCTAACTTTAGACAACTGACTGGCCTATGAGTGGTTTCATTTTACATCAGGAAGCAGCCTTTGCAGACCCTGAGAGAATCACTCAGAGGGCTGACCCGGGTCTGAGGCTGACGACACGCTGCTTCAGGAGATGCTCTAGCACACACGGAGTGCACACTCACACTCACACTCACAGCCCGAGGGAAGAGCTGAGCGCCGGGCTGCTGACCTGCTCCGGCGGCTCCACCCACCCCCACCAGCTGGAGAACGAGCTCCGCCTGGTAACCCGGAGCCTGCTTAAGGGGTGAGGTTCTGACCCTGAAATAAAGGAAAACAGGATGTTACCTTTTAGCCCATGTCAGTTATCTTATTAGACTATTTCTTATTTTAATACGGCACAAAGCTGCCCAGTTAATTAAAGTTCATGGAGTCTTAGTAAATTATATTCAGCTATTACTAATTTAGTTGGTGAAAACAGAATTTCACTTACGCGGTAATAATTATTTCTGGGTAACTCTGAGCACAAGCCCCCATTACCTCCATTGATGGGCCATTCCTATAAGGAAAAAAATATCATTGTACAGAGCCACTGCCAAGCATACTGTATGCTTTCATACATACGAGAACAGTAAACAACTTATTTTGTTCCTATAAATTATTTTCTCTATCTTTTCATTAGAAGAAATATCAATTTATCAAGCCCTCCCAGGTGATACGTGCAGAATGCTACAATTTAACAGGAAATGCCAAGATTCCAGCCCCAACTTTTTGCTGTAACCGTGGTGCTTCTGCCTGGCTCCGACAGAATACAGCGCCGGGATGAGGCCCACCAGGCAGTCTGCTAAGTACTCACAGCAGTAACGGGGGACTCGTGGGTGCTCAAAGGGTACGGGTTTTCAAATATAGGGTATCCTCATCAAGAGGAAAGAGAAAATATTTATTAAGGTAATGAAAGCAACCTATGAGGGACACAACAATTAAAACCTTTTATATTTACAATTTTGGAATGGAAAAAATTTTTTCAAATGTTTTTGAAGAGCTGCAAGACAATTTTCATGAACCAAGGCTTTAACTTCTGGAAAGTTTGCTCTTCTCTACAAAACTTTAGGTATCAGACAGATTAAAAACATTTAATTTCTGCAAAAGATGTGAACCATGAGGCCATTTATACTGAAAGATGCGACGTTAGAAGAGGACATTGCACAGCTGTGGTCGCTCTGCACAGGAGGTGCCACATATGGGGCAATATGCATGTGAGCATTCACAGTTATCCCTTCCACACTGCAACCTGCCCATCACGCTCTACATACAGCATGGCTTGGTATAAGAAATTAAATGGGAATTTGTTGGGAGTTTTGTGGAAGCCACAGACAACAAGCAGAGGCCAGCAGACAACACAGAAAAAGTTTAGAAACTCAGAAATGCATAAAATGCATGTATAATATTAAAAAATACTAACAACACACTTTATCTTTTAATACCAATACGGTACCGTAAGCACCCCAAGAAAAAGAAAGAAATTCAGACTTCTTCTCTGGAACAAAGGGAGATTCTCCAGGTGGGGGGGGGGGCTCTGCACCCATAGTCCCGACGTGGAAGGGACAACTGTGTCTCATATACTTCTTGACCCACACTTAGAACACAGACATTTTCCTGAAGAGCAAAGGCTGAGACACAGTGAGTGCCAAGGTGTGCCAGCCACAGCCCACTGCCACAGAGCTCAGGCAAATGTCCAACCTTCCTTCTTAAGCAATGCAATTCGCAGTACAAAATTTAATCTAAAAACCTTCTCTTGTTTAATGATAATCAAAGTCAAATTCCATCCTAAATGCTTTCTAGATATGGAATTATTTTATTGAAAAAGGCAAAAAAATGATTTTTTAAACACCCTGAAATTTAGTGAAATCCTACATAAATACGTGATATTTGTTCTCTGGCTTTAAAGTTCTTAGAATGACAGAAAGTACTTAAAAATGTCTAGAAAACCAGAAACTGGTTTAAAAAAACTTCCAAGTCCTATCTTGCTAAATCTGAAAAAATCAGATGACTTCATCAGCCTACTATTGACAAAAAATAAAGTTGTAGAATTACAGAAAACTCCTTCAAAGTTTTCAAAATGAACTCAACTTTCTCCCTCCAGCACACAGAAAAAATCAGAAGATGAATGCCAAACCAACAAAAATCTGCTTCATAAAATGGCAGACAACTTTTCTCCTTTCATGTACAGGTATTTCCTTAGCTCAATGATTCTACTATTACTATACTATATGTTCAGAATTGATATTTTTGTTAAATAAAATGCCTAATTACAGATTATATGAACAATATTTTCTGTGAATTACATTTAAGTCAGTATAGACCATACATGAAATGTCTCACTTACGTAAGAACTTACCTAAGAGAATAAAATAAAATTGTATTACAAATAAGTTACTCTAGGACTGTATAATTTTCAAATTCCTTTGCTCCACAATGGTCTCATTTGAAAAAGAAAACAACATGACTGGTTCTTACAAGCAGCAGGATGAAGCCTAAAGAGCAGGTAAACAATGCTGCCCCTCCTGCAGGCACCTCAGCCTCAGCCCTGCTGAGGTCCTAGACTGATAAGTGGGAGTTGGGGTGCCCTGGGCACAGCGGGGAGTCTGCAGCAGTGCTACCCTCTGCCCAGCAGATGCCAGGAGCACGCCCCAGCCTCCAGAAGACACCGCGTCCACAGGCACTGCCGCCGAGGCCCATGGTGCTGCCCTGGAGGCGTGGCCAGGCTGGACATCCACGTGCCAGGCAGAATCTCAGGAGATTGCAGAAATTCAACATATTCTGACTTAAAAGTCTAGGATTCAGCCTAATACAAAAATTTGGCAGACAACTGGAAAGGTGTGTCTGAGGGGTAAAGAAGAGACCAAGGTCAAAAGAAGTGTGGTTTTCAGAGAAAGGAAAGTCAATCCCAGATGAAAAGGACCATCTTCACCAACTACTAATGCAGCCACTCCTCGAATCTTGTTTCTTACCTGTTCTGTGCAAGGTCTACAGGAACTAAATCCTTTTCTAGAAGAACCAACACAGCACACGGATCTTGAAGTCTGAAACGGGAAAACAACGCACAAACCAGAGTAAGAGGACAGCACATCAGGACAGAAACATTTCTTGCTTGGTTTTTATTTTATTTGGCTTCAGTCTCACAAATATGGGCCCCCATGGTCCCAAAATGTTATGTATTTTAAGGCTTGAGATTTAAATGAGGTAAATCTATTTACTAACCTGTTCAACATTTTTTTCACTTTTGTAAAGATGAATACGACAAACTGCTTGCTTTAAAGAAGCTCACAGTGTCGTCTCCTCTACTGCGAATACCAAGGAGAAGGCCAGCAAGAGCCAGATTTAAATTTAAGTATCCCTGAGAACAACAGGCATTACCGGATCTCTGGGGAACTGCACAGAGCCCTCCTGGGATTTATACGTGTCTCCTGACCATCATAAACTGCATCACGTCACCACACCTCAATGAGCTTCAAATAAAGTTTTTAAAATCCTGATTCAAATTACTCTAGAAATCAAGTATGCTCTTAAGTTACAGAATTTTAAAATACTTCTGTTCACCCTTCAAAGGCTGCATGTGAATAAGCAATACTAGACAGATGAAGCTGATTAGACAAAGCTAACTTTGGAAATAAAACTTCCAGGGCCATGGAGGCAGGACCTCTGGCCGAGATGAGCCCAGCAGGTCAGTGAGGGCTCAGAGGTCTCTGATCCATGTCCCCCACCCACAGAGAGTTAGAGAACGGCCTTCATGGCTGCCGGCCTCACCAGGGCGGGTCTGGAGTTCCACACAGCGTGAGAAGTCCACGATGGAGCAGTCTGTCTCCAGCATGGCCGGGCTCCACCCGTGCACCACCGTTCAGCATGGGCTCCTGCCCACGGCATCACACAAGCCTCCTGGTGAGATCACAGAAGCTTCCCTGAAAATAGGAGCACACGCACGGCTAGAAAAGGCACAATGAAGACCAAGGGGCTTTCGTAATGTCATCATCTTTAATTTAGTGAGCAAACAAACCTTAAATTCTCACATTAATATACCATATAAAGGAACACTTGCATGTAGAAGTTTATTTTTTTAATATTTTTATTGACAAATCTTCACACACATGCAGTCCATACATGGTGGACATTCAGTGGCTCACAATATCATCCCATAGCCACGTATCATCACCGTGATCATTTTAGAACATCTGCATCACTGCAGAATAATAAATAGAAAGGAAAAAACTCATACCTCCCATACCCCTTACCCTCCCCCTCTCACTGACCACCGAGTTTATTTGACCCCTTGTCCCCGATCATTTATTTAGTTTTATCCATGTTTTTTATCCATTTAGAAGGACAAAAGGATAAAGGAGCATCAGCACAGGGTCACACAGGTGCAAGTCAGGCGAGCACAGCAGGGCGGAGGAGCCCTGGGAAAGGAGCCCAGGTGGGCTGAGCACATGCAGCTTTGGTTGCCCCACGCAAGGCGCCGTGGGCCCCAGGACCTTTCCTCTGGCTGCTGCAAACAAGTCTCCAGGGGCATCCCTTTCACCTCCAGTCCCAGCCTGGCCTTGACCACAGAGGTGCCAGGAGGAATCCAAGGGCCTCGGTGGTGTGTAAAGGATAAACTCTTCGCCCAGGGCCAGTCCTGCCCAGCCACTCATGCCTGGGAGAACAGGGAGCACCTCTAAAGGACACCACCACTTGCCACTTCCAGCAGCCGCACGCCCTGCTGCCACTCATTTCCCCACTCAGTTCTCCTGTTACTCAGGGCTCAAACCAAGTGACTCATCCAGACCCACCCTGAAGGACTGCACTCCAGATCTCGCTTCCTATGTGTGCTCTGGGTGTAATTCCAGGGTTTGGGTGCTTGCTTCTGTTGGCGGAACCATCCTTTAAAACTTATCCAGTTATAAGAACTTGTTGCCTGCCTAGGAAACCAGCTCTTGACCAGACAGCTGTGTCTTCCATTTGCTGGTGGAGAAAGTGTTACGATAGATCATGCAGATCTCAGTTTTCTGTAATTTCTCTTAAACCTCTTCATTTATGCTCCTCTAGAAGGGCTTTTTAGTCCCGACTCCGTTCTCACCCACTGTTCATGCTGATGCTCCATCTCTGGCATTTAACGAGCACAGGAGAGCTCAGGCCTGGTGCAGCACAGCAAAGCTGTGTCCCGGGAGCACCTGCTTCTCCAGGTGAGCTGCAGGAACTACCCACACACCATCCCTTCACTGGCCAGGCAGCACCTGCTGCTCCAGGTGAGCTACATAACTCTTCCACACACCTTCCCTTAAACCTGCTCGTCCGCACACTAATTATCCAATAGAGCTATGGCAACCAACCACACACGATTCCTTCAGATTACGAGTTAGAAAACAGAACCTCCAGCGTAATCATGGAAACCACAGTACACACCTTTCCTTCAACCTACGAGTCAGCACACGGCTTCTCCAGCTGAGTCACGGTAACCACACCACCCCATCCCTTTAACCTACTGGTCAGCACACTGCCTTCAAAACTTACCTGCCTCAGAAAGCCTATCCCAGCCATCCCTGACGAGGGTCCCTTCCGCGTCCCGTTCCCAAGCACCCCAATGAGGTCCCTCTGCGTCCTGTTCCCGAGCACCCCTTGACGAAGTCCCCTCCGCATCCTGTCCCCGAGCACCCTGACGAGGCCCTCTCTGCATCCCTTTCCCCAGCACACCTTGATGAAGTCCCCTCTGCATCCTGTCCCCGATCACCCCAATGAGGCCCCTCTGCATTCCGTCCCTGAGCACCCCCTAACGAGGCCCTTTCTGCCTCCTGTCCCTGAGCACCCCAACGAAGTCCCCTCCATGTCCCGCCCCCAAGCACCCCCTGACAAGGTCCCACCACAATAAGGGGTGAGCCTTAGACTTTGGGTTCTGTGGCCAAGAAACTCTTCTGGAAGAAAAATCCTCCAGGCCACAGTGTCCTAAGATCACCCTTCTATAGGAGGAAGGAAGCCCCTCATCTGTCCCTCGGGACTGTGCATTCATCATGAGAAATGTGCTTTCTTCCCAAATTATTCCCTTTTCACTGTCAGTCACTGACTCCAAAAGCTCCTTGTTTTCTAACTACCTTGATATCTCCCTAGCTGGAAAAGAAACCAAAGCTGTCTCATGGCTCCACATGATGCACGACTGCTGCTCCCTCCTTCTGCTGAATTCACTGGGCGTGCTTTCTAAACCAGGACTTTCTGATTTCTTCATTCCAGTGTCCCTACGGTCCCTACATCCCAGTGTGTGTTTGAAGTTATGCTAGTTAAGTGTGCTCACAAATTAATTCTTCCTACCAGAAATGTCTCCTGGCCACTTTTCTGATTTCCTTCAAATCCATCTTTCAGTAGCATTGAAAAAGGAATGCTTGCCCTCTACTGTAAATTCTCATTTCTTGGCTTCACGGACGTGATGCTCTCCTAGGTCTTTTACCTGTCCAGAACCTCCTGGCCCCCACCTTCCCTTCTACTTAAGGTGCCCCCCAAAACCAGCACCAGTGCAGACGTGGGCACAGCCAGAGCTGAGCACAGGTCAGCTGTCTGAAAGGTGCAGCAAGCATAACTTGCCAATGATGTCAAATAGGCTTGTAAATCAACAGACTTAAATATGTGAGCATATAACCAGTTTTAATTTAGCAGTGATGAACTGAAAACTACTTATAACATGAAAGAGAACTTGGTGGGTGGGGGCCTTAGCACCCCAATGAGAGATGCCACAGACAAGCTCCATCTGGGGTCCACACTTACTTATAGAACTACCATGTGAGGTGTTTTAATGCCAAAGGAGAGAGAAACTTTCCTGCCACAGTTCTCATTCAGGTGGGACTGTGACACAGCCAACAGGGCTGGTACACTCCATATGCAAGCAGGCTCGACTGCCCTGTGCCTGACCATTCATGCACGTGGATCTACGGTCCAGGGCTCCTGGGAACACCAGGCCAGGACATCCTTACTTTCATGAAAGTGAACGGCAACCCATCCTGGTGAGGTATGAAGTTTGGGAGACTGGGAGAAAACATTCTAGTTTTGAGAAATGATGATATAGATCAATGTGCATAGAAAGTGTGTTCATTCAAAGGGATTATATACCCTAGAAAAGCCATGTTTTAATCCTGATCCATCTTGTGGAAGCAGCTGTTTCTTTTAATCCCTATTCAGTACTGCAGGTTGGAGGCTTGATGATTTTATCTCCACGGACACGTGCCACACCCACAGACATGTAATACACCCAATTGTGGGTATGAACTTTTGATTAGAGGGAGACTGATTTTACTCCACCCATTCCAGGATGAGTTTACTGGAATCCTTTAAAAGAGGAAACATTTTGGAGAGAGTAACAGAGCCATAAGAACTACAAGAGCCCACAGAGCCAGAGACCTTTGGAGGAGCTTCATGAAACCAGGAGCTGGGACAGAAAGCCAGCAGACGTCACCACGTTTGCCACATGCCTTTCCTGTTGACAGAGGAATCCTGAACATCATCGGCCTTCTTTGAGTGAAGATAACCTCTTATTGGGGCCTTAATTTGGACATTTTTACAGACTTGCTTTAATTGGGACATTTTCATGGTCTTAGAACTGTAAACTTGCAATGTAATAAATTCCCCCTTTTAGAAGCCATTCTGTTTCTGATATATCGCATTCTGGCAGCTAGCAAACTAGAACAGCATGTAGAATGACTGACTCAGAAGATACAGATAAAATAAGAACTGGTTTACTTAAGACTAATACTTTTCAACCTACTCAGTTCCCTAGAGGAAACTGTGTATCTGATGAGGATCTTTGATTTCCAAAGAGCCCGTGTACTCAACGCTGTCTCCCATTAGATGCAGTTAAAAATAAGTCTGCCCATGGGTTTGCGGTCAGCCTGGTCTGGGAGAACGCTCCAGCTCAGGAGGCAGCCTGGGCACAAAGTCCAGCTCTGCTGCTTCTTGGAGCAACTTCCTTAGCTTCTCTAAGACTCAAAATGCACACAGCCCACCCCATAGGCATGCAGATCCAGGGCAGAGAGACTGCTGGGAGAGCTCAGCAACCACACATGTCCACTGAGCTGCTGATTTCATTTGGCTAAGTGAAGGCCCAAGTCCTTTGTCCCAAGTGAGGACACAAGGACTGCGAGATGCCTGGAGAGGGAACACCTTCTGTTTCTGACTGTGGGCCACTGTCTGAACGAGCATGCCTCCTTGAGGCTCGGCTTCACGAGGGCTGAGCTGGAGGACCGAGGACGGATACGGATGGGATCCCGGCCAGAGGGACTGGCAGAGGGCAGATGCACCGTGGAGGGCCACAGGAACACACTGACACAGCCACCAGCGCAGACGGCCAGTGCGGGATGAAGCAGTGGGTGTGGCGTCCATGGCTTTGCGGGTCACACAGCATCACAGCTGTAGATGCCTGCAGGGCGCCAGCTCTCGGGGCTCAGCGGCTGATGTGGACAGAGTGGGCCCGCAAGTACAGCCCGAACAGGGCTGAGCACTACCACTGACTGGCTGTGTGACCTGCAGCGAGTGCGCCAACCACTCTGGGCAGTGCCTGTGAGGCAGGGCAGAGGGAACCACTGCCTCTGGGTGCTGCCAGGGTCCAGAGGCTGCTGCGTGGGACACCCAGGGGCGAGGCAGCCATGTGGCCAGCTGGGGTCCTGTGGCCAGCAAGTCCAGGTGTGGCCTTTGCAGGGCTATGGTCCCCACAGGGCTATGGCCCCTTCATGACACTGAGGGAGATGCCATGGCAGCAAGTCTGCGGCTGACAGCTACTTCCACACCAGCCCACACGAGCACCTGTGATCCAGCACAGCTCATGATTCTCATACTCTCATGCTGGCCATTCACGTAAGCCTTGTCTCACCTTGGAAACCACTTGAGAACACACACAGGTACCATGGCGGATGGGGGGCAGGCAAGTAACCCTGCGGTTCTCCTGAGGGTGGCTGTGGAGTCAGTGAGTACTCTCCTGGTGCACAGTTGCGTGCACCCACACACCAGCCACCATGGCTGGGTGCCAGCGGCAGAGCTGAGAAGACATGACAGGGACGTCCTGGTGGCAGAGCTTCAGCCCAACTCTCAGGCCCAAGCAGAAGTCTGTGGCCCAGGCAGGGTCTGGGGCATACCCTCTGAATCCCACACCACAGAGGGCTGCTCACCCCCAGCTGGCCACCCCTCCAGGGGTATCAGGAAACACTGCTGCAAGAGCTGATTCCTGCTGAAACCTGGCACTGCTACTGTGTTTATGCCATCCGCGTGGAAGAGGGGAGGGAAAGGAGCAAGCACTGACCAAGCACCAGATCTGTGCTGCACACTGGGTTACTTCTTTTGGTTCTTCATAATTTTACAGTAGGATTACCATCCCTGCTCCACTGAAGTAGGTTAGGAGGGAGGCTCCATGAGGCTGAGCAGCCACTGAAAGGTACACAGTCAAAAGGCACACAGCTGAAAGGCACACAGCCGAAAGGCACACAGCCGAAAGGCACACAGCCGGTAAGGCACACAGCCGAAAGCTACACAGCTGGTAAGGTACACACTAGCAAGTGGTAGAACTGGGGTCTCAACCCAAGTGTCACAATCCAAAGCTTTATTCCAGAAGCTTTCAAATATTTTCATCATGACCAGAGAAGAAGCACATCTTCTTTCACCATCTAGAACACTGATGAACAAATGTCTGATGAACCAATATTTACCCTTAACATGTCGTACAATGCTAGCTCCTATTCCAATCTATAATTTAAAAATAGATGACAAAACTGACAAAATTATTTTCACAACCCACAAGTGCATCACTGCTACCCGGTGTTAAAACCCCCCTGTGGCATCTTCTCTCAGCATTGGGTGCCCCCACCCCAGGAGGGGAGCAGC
>PVIY010059038.1:0-12217 GCA_004026745.1 Myrmecophaga tridactyla | reverse complement strand
GGCCCTTGGGTTCCAACAGCTTTCCCCGGGGTGACTTCTTTCTCCATCTCCAAAGGCCTGGGCTGAGCTGCTAGTGCTGAGATGAGGAATGCCGAGCTGCTTAGGCTGTGCTACGTTGCATTCTCTCATTTAAGCACCAGCCAATTAAGCCAAACGTCACTCATTGCAGCAGACACGCCTCCTAGCTGACTGCAGATGTTAATTGGCAACAGATGAGGTTCACGTACCGTTGGCTTATGTCCGCAGCAACAAGACTAGGTATGCTCACCTGGCCAAGTTGACAACTGAATCTAACTAACACAACCACGAAGCAGAGAGTCCACTAGCCAGCGACCTTTGGAGATGAAGAAGGAAAATGCCTCCTCGGGAGCTTCATGAAACATGAAGCCAGCAGAAAAAGGTAGCAGATGACGCTGTGTTCTCCACGTGCCCTTCCAGATGAGAGAGGAACCCTGACTGTGTTCACCATGTGCCTTTCCAGATGAGAGAGAAACTCTGAACTTCACTGGTCTTCTTGAACCAAGGTATCTTTCCCTGGATGCCTTTGATTGGACATTTCTATAGACTTGTTGTAATTGGGACATTTTCTTGGCCTTAGAACTGTAAACTAGCAACTTATTAAATTCTGTTTTTTTAAAAGCCATTCCGTTTCTGGTATATTGCATTCTGGCAGGTAGCAAACTAGAACAAATATTCTTATCATTTCCTAAATAAAAACAATGTAGAGATAACAATAAGTATAAGTGGATTTAAAAGAAAATTGAATCTTTGAATAATATCATATACTGCAAAAGGAAATTTCAGAAATGTTTCCCCTACTGTTTTGGGCTCAGAGTATGGATAATACCAGTAAGTTTCAAGTCTTACTTGAAGCCACCTGGAAAAACTGCAGAACAAAATTAAAAGTACTTTTCCCTTCCTTTTGTAACTGAGAACTTAGGACTTAAGGGATGATTATGGATGCCGAATCTTTATATACATATTCCTTTTTGCTTTCTGATATATTGGAGTACACAAAGGGAAATAACCTGTAATCTCCAAACTGTTACCCAACTGCCTCGATCTCTTGTATAGTCTATATTGTGCCCTTCTGACTGTAAAAACCTTGTGACTGACCCTCACCTGTATTCATTTTAACCGTTTTTTCAACTTTGGAGTCTTACAATCACTAACACTATTCCTAATGTTTATTAATGAAGGATCTTGGGTCAGCCCAGAACTAGCCCACCTCAAGTCCAAAGTTAACTTGATAATCAAAGCCAGATCTAACCAACGTGGGCCTGCCTGACATGCACAGTAGCCTAGATTTTAACCTCGCAAGTCACCTATACCTTATGTATACTAAAAATTATGCCCATCATCATATTAGGGCCACCATTTTCTTACATACATTCTGTGACTAAGCATGTAATTAATCTGGCTATGCTCACTAATTAAATCACCTCTAATCACATAATGTGGGACCACTATTCTCATTATCCGAAAACCTAGCCATTTTTTAATACTATAAATGTATCAGAATTACTGTAGTTCAGAGAAACAGAGTTTGAGGCCAACAGGCCACCTGATCTCCTGCTTCACACCTAGCAATAAACTTTTTCTCTCTTTGAAACCCCATTGTCTCAGGAGTTGCTCATTTGAGCACACTAGGCAAAAGAATCTACCGCCTTTGCCCAGTAACACTTTCAACACAAATTTATGACCAGACAAGTGACACTTTCTCCAAGTCTTTGGCTCAGTCTAAGAACTTCACTTTGAAAGAAAAAGAACTTTGTCAGTACAGTCTGACACTCAGGATGAGATTTACTGATGAGTCCTTAGACAAGGTCTAGATTTCTGTGACAAGTGTATCTACAATAAACAATGAGCATTCTGTTAAACTTTTAAACTTCTAACATATATGAACAAGCCTTTTTTTATTTAGTAAGCAATAAGAGGAAGGACAAATATCATCTTTTTTCATTGAAAATGAAAATCCATGAGTGCTTATCTTAAACCTAACCCAGATTTGGGTATATGTGCTACAAAAAAAATAAAAGCACATTTAACACCGAAGAGGTGAATTTCATTTTTTCACTTTAGTTATTAGAATAACACTTCAATATACATATAGGCCTATAAAAGAGATGAACAAACAAGCATATGTTCATAATAATTTTGTGGTTTGTCAGACCTACCCATATAGGACCTTGATCATGTCACTAAATAAGAAAATGTTTTTCAAAGTTTTGAATAAAATTAAAATTGTCTTAAATTCTCCTTTTATTCAGATAATTTGGTTATGGTTTCTGTAGCTTTACTATTCAACACTGTCAGTAAACTCCATATTGTAAATAATATTAGTTAAAATCAAATACAACCTATATTTAAATGAAATCTCTGGAGTCTACTTTTAGAAAAATTAAATCTCATTTTGACGTCAGCCAAAGTTATTTAACAGAAATTGTTTGCCTTATGAATCTTTTTTTAACTTTTCATTCTGAAATAATTACAGATTCAGAGGAAGTTATAAAAACAGAGAGGCTGCATGTACTCTTCACCTAATTTTCCTCAATGATTCACATCTTACATAAACCAAGACATTGACAATACACAGACTTTATTCAGATTTCATCCATTTTTCATGCACTCATTTAAGTATCTGTAATCATTCTATGCAATTTTACCAGATGTGTAGATGTGCGTAATGCCTTCTGAGTTTTTAAATTTATAAAAAGAAAGATTAGTCAAAAAGTCATTTTTGTTTTCAAATAGGGGTTAAAAACTTTTCTTGTACACATGATATACTATATATCATATTTAACTAGCATATTATATAGAAGATATTTCTGATAAGATCTATATGCATGCAATTAAAAAAATCAAGGAGGATTTTTAGAGGAATTTTGTAGAGGAATATTTAGTTTTTCCTTTTAAAAAGTTTCCTCCTTGATTTTTTTTAATTGCATGCATATAGGTCTTATCAGAAATATCTTCTATATAATATGCTAGTTAAATATGATATCTTGTATTACAGGTGATATATTTTCTGTGTGTGTTTGTATGGCGGGGAGTAACTCACAGAAAGGGTCAATGAAAAGTCTGGCCATGATAAACAGATAAAGAGCAAATTATTCTTTACTCAAAAGAGCACTAACAATTATTATTGGCTTACTATATCTATAACTTTTTGATTATTCTATTGTACTGTGAGCTGCAGATATTATATATATATTTTTTATTCTACTTATTTATCTTTATTTAAATTTTTTAACATAACAAACACAAACATTCTTACCATATGATCATTCCATTCTACATATATAATCAGATAATTAGTAATTCACTATATCATCACATAGTTGCATATTCATCATCATGATCATTTCTTAGAACATTTTTCAGAAAAAGAAATAAAAAGAAAACAGAAAAAAATTCATACATACCATACCCCTTACCCCTTCCTTTCACTGATTACTAGCATTTCAATCTACTAAATTTATCTTAACATTTTTTCCCCCTATTATTTATTTATTTTTTGTTTTATTTTGTTGTTTTTTTTTAAATGGGAATTTATTAAGTTACAATTTTACAGTTTTAAGGCCATAAAAATGTCCATACTATGACATCCAGACTCAAGATGTCTCTCACATTGGAAGGCACATGGCTAGCACCTGCTGGTCAATGTTCCTGGTTCCATCATTTCTAGCTTCTGATGCCAGTGGTTTCCTCTCTAAGCATCTGTGGGCCTTCACTTAGCTCCTCTGAGACACACCTCTGGGTTTGTTTTTTTTTTAGTTTATTAATTAATTAAAAAAATAAGAAACAAAAAAATAGATAATCAGTAATTCACAATATCATCATCTAGTTGCATATTCATCATTTCTTAGAACATCTGCATTAATTCAGAAAAAGAAACAAAAAGACAATAGAAAAATAAATAAAACGAACACAGGAAAGAAAAAAAAAAAGATATTATATTTTTATGTAGGGGTTCCATGAGACCCCCAGGGTAAAAAGATTAAGGAAGGTGAACCTTGAAATGTAATACAAGGAGCTAGTCCTCTTCTCTAGACTTACACAACCAATTATCAGCTTAATATTTCCTCTTAGACATCTATAAGGTTTCCAAAACTCAATTATTCCAAAACTGAATTTTTTACAATCTAAAGTCTTCTTCCAGTTTCTTATTTTAGTGTTTGACACTACTATTCTTCTAGCTATGTCATAAGCTTGACAGTTTCACTGCATGCCCTTCTCCCCCAATCCACCACTAAATCCTGTCAATTTTACCTCTAAATGTCTTTTGAACCTGTCTACTTTTCTCCTTTCTACCATCAGCACTAAGCTAGTTCAAGCTATTATCTCCTATGAACAGGACTATAAGGCCTACTAACTGCTCTCTCTTCCTTCCAATCATTATCTTCAAAAATTATACCCAGAACAATTTTTTTTCTAACATAAATCTTTCACTCTCCTGTCTAGAATTCTTCAGTGGCATCCCAATGCTTTTCAGCTCAAGTCCAAGAATCTACAGGCCCTAGCTACTTCTCCAGACTCATTTTATGCCGTTCTCCTCACCCAGAGGAGATCCTATGTTCTAGACGCACTAAACCTATCAGTGCCTTAAATGGACCAGGATCGTTTTTACCACAGCAGCTTTGTACTGGCTGTTTCCTCTAACCTACATAATTTAATGACATCCATTCTTCAGTTTTCAGATATTCTTGCTTAAGGAAAATTTCTTTGATCTCCCAGACAAGATGGTGTCCTTTTACGGTTTTTTGGCTTTTTCCTTCATACCATTTATCACTGTTTATTATTACATATTTGTGTGGTTACTTAACATCTGTAAGATCTATGAAGGCAGGGACTTTATTTTTTGTTGTTTTATTCTGTTTTGACCATTATATCCCTAGTACTTATGACAGTGCCTGGTATATAACAGGCTATCAATAAATGCATGTTGAATGAATAAATGAAGAAGTGACATTAAAGGCTTTTAATAAAGCAAGTAGAAAAAATTAGATTTGTATTTTAGAAACACTCTGCTGCACTACAGGTGCCTGATTTAAGAAGGAAAGATGGGAGCAGGGAATCCTTTCAGGAGGCAATATAAAGAATGTAGATGAGAAATGGTACGGACTTGCATAAAGGCAATGTCAGTGAAGAGAGAATAAATTATATAATTACTCTGGAAGTATTCTGAAACAATTTGATGACCACCTGAATGTAAGAGAGAAAATGGAGGCAAGTTTCTGACATTCGGCAACAGACCTTTATGGCAAAACTTAGAGCATTTTCATTTTTATCTTCCTCATTTGCAACACTGTATCAATTATTCCATCAGCAAATATTTGTGGACTACGGAATTCTACAACACTCTAAGAGTGATATAAAGAAGTAAGATTCTTCAAGTTTAAAGTCTAATTGATGGAATATTACTCAGCCATAAAAACGGATGAAATACTGATTCATGCTACAACATGGATGAACCTTGAAAACAATATGCTAAACAAAAGAAGCCAGATACAAAGGCCATGTAATGCATAATCTCATTAAATGAAATGTCCAGAATAGGCAAATCCATGCAGACAGAAAGTAGATTAGTGGTTGCCAGAGGCTGAGAGTAGGGTAAAACAGGGAGTGACTATTAATGGGTATGGGGTTACATTTTGGAGTGATGAAAATGTTTTAGAATTAGACAGTGGTAATGTGTGTGCAACTTTGTGAATAAACTAAAAATTACTGAAATATTAATTTTAAAATGACATTTATCGTAGATGAATTATACCTCAATTAAAAATCTGATGATTTATAATATAAAACACTACCGAAAACAACAAAAAAACACTAACCAAACTCTTCTTAGGTAAATGTCAATGAATATTGCTGATTGATCATAGGTACCATAAGAGTAAAGAGGCCTGAGCAATCAGAATGGTAGTCAGAAATGCTATGCAAAAGTAGAATCTAAACTCAGCCACGAGGGGTGGCTGGAAAGGTAGAGAAGGAATGGGAAGTCATTCTAAGGAAAAGGCATGGCATGGACAAAGGCACAGAAGCCCAAGGCCTATGATATAGATTAATATTCATTTCCAGAAGTTGTAGAAGATAGGTGGGGACAAACTGTAAGAGTGTAAATTTCAGGCAAAAAAACCCCAAACTTGTCTTTATTTTATAAGTAAGTGTTTCTTTATGCATGTTCTGTGGAATCTGGTCCCCATAAGATGATCTCCATAAAGGCTTCTGAAGTTTGGAAAACTCTGCATACCAGAACCCTTAATATTCAGAACAAATATTAGAATATTAAAGGTCTGAGATTTCTACATTAAGGAAACTGGTTTAACTTTGCTTAACCTATTATTTACCAAAACTTATTTCACATGGAACCACTTCTCCTTTGGGAAATATTGGTAAAGATACTGCCAGAGATGACAGGAAGCAAGTGCAGTCCCAGCAGAGCGGTAGGGATGTTGAGGAAATAAGAAATAACAGGGACAATTTAGTTGTGAAAATAAGGAAAAAGGGAAGTAGTACAGTTGATTAAAGATTTTTCCAATTAGGAGGGAACCTCTGTGTGATGGTGATGGTATAGAAATGGGAGAAACAGAGGAGAGATAGAAGATGCTAGAGAGAAAAATAGAAAAAAGAAAGGCTCCAAAGGAGGAGAATGGATTAAAAGTACTAGTAGAGGTTTATCTTAGGAAACGAAGAAAGAAACCTTTCCTTTAAGATTTGAAGGAAAGATGAATGTTTCAGTATAGATACCAAGTATTTGAAGGTAGAAAAAATGAGGATGGGAGAATGACTATTGGGTGGCTTACATCATGTTTCTTGCTTGCTTGCCTCTTTTCATGTTCTTTCCTATTGCTTGTTGAATTTCTGTTGAAATTCTTACTGGAGTCCTTTATAAAAAGGTAAAACACAGGGGGGACAAAAAGGCCCTAGAGAAGCTAAAAGAGACAGAAGCTAAAAGGGAGAAACATGCAGAAGTTCAGAGAAGAAGACAATGAAGCCAGAAGCTCTTATAAGCAACAAAACCAGGGAGAAGGACTGAAACCTGGGAGAGAAGGACCAGCAGATGCTACCATGTACCTTCCCCCATGACAGACAGGTTCCAGAATGCCAGTAGACTTTCTCTGAGAAGATATCATCCTGCTGACGCTTTAATTTGGACATTTTCATGGCCTCAGAACTGTAAACTTGAAAGCTAATCAACACCCATTTTCAAAAGCCAGTCCATTTCAGGTATATATTTCAACCAGTTTAACAAACTAAAACAATCACTTAACTATCAGATTCAGTACTAAGTGCCTTATGTTCACAAAATACTTGAGCCTTTTTGTGTACAAGAAAACTGAGGTTAAGAGAGAACAAGTAATTTGCTCAAGATCATATAGATAGTAACTGGTAAGGCCAGGAAGCAAACTCAGACTCAACCCTGGGCTCCAGATACAGGACTCAATCCAGAAAAATGCAATGAAGCGGAATCATGGCTTAGTGGAGAGAAACTAAAGGGGATAAAAGACTAGCTCTTAATTCCAGATATGAAATTACTGAACCTCTCTAGGCCTTGGTTTCTTTACAAACTATAGGAATAAAGTTCATCAGGACTCTTATCAAATGAGTTATGCACTATAATACTCTTTAAACTGTAGGATGATGTATTTATGAGGGTATTATCATACATTCACATGGTCTAGGAAACCTTGGAGCAAATACAGAGAAGTATATTAATAAACCCTACAGATTTTATTTATTTTAGGTCTCTTGGTTTAATATACAAAGTCACTGGGTTAGCTAGTTACATTATTCTGTCAGATTCTCAGGTGTATTCAAGTAAGGTAACTCCTCAGGGTTGGCAGGTTATGAATATATATATACACACACATAAGTTTCAGGAAACATCAGGTTCTGGTTTTCATTGACAGCCTTCTTTTAATGTTTTAATTAAAGTTGATACCCTCCCCTACGCACTTTATCCTACCAAATACAAACAAACAGTATTATGAGTATTCACCAAATACTCACAAGAAGTTTGAAAGAAATGTGTTAGCTATGTTCCTTTTAATAAATGAAAAATTTATTTCACATTTAAATTATAATCAAAACGACTGCACTTTTTAAAAACAACCCTGCTCACAAAGCAAAACGGAGAAAAAAGGAAAACAGGCTAAATGAACTAATGCTCTACGAAATCAGATTCCTGAGGAAAACCTAGGTGGTCTCTGGGCTGAAAATTCAATCGCTAAGTACAATTAACTTTTTCCTATCGGGCAGTTAAGCAGCCACTGTAAAATAACTGGTGGTCCAATTCTAATAAAAGTAAAATTTGAAAAGGACTAGGAGAGAAAGATCCAGGTAACAAGGAAGGGGGCTAAGGAACTGAAATGAGAAGGAAAATAGATTTCCCTGTTCTATAGGAAAATCTCTCCAGCACAGTTTCTTCCTCAAAACAGTACAAGGAACTCTTCAGAGGCAATTGGGGACACCTAGCTGGATTACGAGAAATGTCCACAGTACCAGGTCCACCTCTCTGAGCACTGCGGTCAAACACTTCACAATGGTAGGAAACTGGGACCTAGGCAGGCTATCTCATTCAATTAAAAGCAGGAGATTCTCCAGGAAAGTCTGTGTTTGCAGCGCCCAAGCTCACCGCAGTTAAAAAAAAAAAAAAATCACCTACTGATAACTTACACTTCTACCGTGTTCTCATTCTCGGACACCTCCCTTTTCTGATAGCAGCAAGCCCAGAAATAAAACCTGAGGGCTCCGTAGGTCCACTCGAGGTGACAAAGCCACCCAGAAGAGCCCACCACCAGGCGGTGTGGGGAAGGCCAGGATCTGGCGAGTAACCTGATGCTTGAGGAAAGCGTCCCCGCGGCGTCGCGGCAGGCCCCGCGGGCGCGGAGGGCTTGGGTCGGCCGCAGGCTTCCTGCCCGCCCGCACCCGGCCGCAGCCGCCTCGGCCCCACACAGACCCCACCGCGTCGACCCCACCCACTGCGGCTCGTCTCACCTTCTGCGTCTGCTGAGGAGACAAAGGTGAAGTCCCCGTTAGCGGGGGAATAAGCCGGGGGCGGGCCGGGCGGCTGCATGTCGCAGCCCCTCAGAGCCGGCGGCGGGGGCGGCGGAGGAGGAGCAGGAGGCCGAGACTGGGCCCAGGCCCCGAGGAGGCCGCGGCTCGGAACCGCACACTGGGCCTACGGCTGCGGCCTGCTGGCCGGGACGTGCAGGGCTGGACCGAGGCAGGAGAGGAGCGCACAGCGCCGCCGGGCTGCCCCCGAGACTGCCCCACCAAAGTCCCTTCGGTGGCGACCGCCCAAGCACCACGACGCCGGCGCTGTGACAGCACCATAACAGTGATAGGGCCGCTTGGATTGGCTCTTTGTAATGTGCTCTCCCATTGGCTCGCGGAGGGAGGCTGTGATTGGCTGTTCATGTTGTTGATTCCGGAAGTTTACCCGGGGCAGGAATTTCACTTCTAATTTGTGGAACACGCAGGCTTCCTCCACCCTCCTGGCTGTTTTTGTGCCTAAGTCCCATCCCTTCCTGCTTTTCTTTACACTCTTTCTTCCGTTTTTCTGGAATGGGTGGGGTGCTGGGGTTTACAGTTAAATAATTTTAAAGATTTATTAGAGAAGCTCTAGGTTTACAGAGAAACAGGCAGAATTTTCGAAGTAGGTGGGTTTCTAAAGGTCAGACCTGGACCAGGAGCCCAAGGTTTTGTTGACTTTGGTCATTAATGAATTCTATAGGATCTTGACTGAATTATATGCCATCCTGATCGTCAGTTTCCTCACCTAAAGGAGGCTGGCTTAGCTATTAAAAAAAATAACGGAAGCCTTGTAAGGTGCCGCCTGGCGTCGGGGGTTGTAGTCTAGCCATATTCCTTGATGAGGGAGGCAAACGAGGCCGAGCGGAGGGAAGGTGGTAACAGAACTGGAACCTAAATCTCCTGAATTAGCAAGTTCCTTGCTCTTTTCGCTAGAAGCACTAAGTTTTGTCTAGTGATAAATTTTCCAGTTTACAACCTCATATAGGTTTTTTGTTTTTTGTTTTGGCATGGGCAGGCACGGAAAATGAACCAGGTCTCTGGCATGGCAGGCGAGAATTCTGCTGCTGATCCACAATCGCACCGCCCTCATATAGGTTTTTTAAATGTTTAGATAAATATACTTAAATTTGATGTTTAAGCTACAGACATGTAGCTTCCAATTTGGAAAGTTAGGGTTTTTGGGGGTATGAAACATACTTGAAGAGGAAAATGATGGACCAGCAGTAGAGCAATGGAAAGGTATGGACATTAATGTGTGAAAGGGAGTTTAGGAAAATTATTTTACAAGAAGTAAAAGGATATAGCTTAAAGGTTGAGTAAAAATTTGCAGACAAAAGAGAAGTGGGGGGTGGCAACCTGGATCATGTAACAGTTAAGAGATCATTTTAGTGGCCTTGGGAAACTACAAAGTCAGTCAAGTTATTTGGTGTTTAGAATCCATGGGAGAGGATAGTTACAGATGAGATTGCACTAGGTAAAGAAGAGAGAATGAAAAATCTTGCATGACTTACCAAGGAATTTAGATTTTATTCCATTAACAGAATTAGAACAAGGAAGTACATAATCCCATATCCTTGTTTGAATGATTACTTCAAGAAAATATCCATAGTAGTGGATATTTTGACTTGGAGAGTGGTGACTTATGAGAAGACTTTTACAGAAATCTAAGTAAGCCTTGGGCCAGAGTTGCAGTAGTGGAGATGGGGAAAAATAAACCAATATGAGAGATATTAAGGTTAAGAATCCATACAATTTGGAGTTCATCTGGAAGAGGTTCTAAGTGGAATAGGAAAGAGCCTAGGAAGACTATTTCTTGCTTAGGTATTTGAAAGTGTTAGTCGGCAAGTGAGAAAATAAAAGAAGAGGAGCTGGTCTGGTGATAGAAGCATCAGGAATTTAAGGAGATTTAGGTGGAGCTGTCTAATAATCCTTTGACTAATAAGGACTTAACGTTCAGGGTAGAGTTCTGAAGTGGCGGTTTGTAGTGGTAAGTCATCACTACATAGTTGGTAATTATATCCACGAGATTGTCCAGGGTGAATGAACTATGTAAGAGAAGGGTGCCGAGAATGAAACGGAGGAGCACAGGCACTTAAGAGGCAATCTAGGGAGAACTCACTTTAATAGGAGATGAGATGAGCTGCAATTTTAAATAGGTTGGTCAGGGTAGGCATAATTGAGGAGGTGATGTTTGAGCAAAGATATGAAGAATGTGGTGGTTTTTACTGGTTCAGTATGGTGAAGACTGAACTGTGTTTCCCAGAATTCCCTTCCTGTACGCTTCAGGTTAGAGCTTGCACAGGTTTCGGAAGGTGAAAGCGAAGCAGTAGTGATTACACTCAGAGGTCCTCTTAGTCAGTTGTCCTGGTGGATAGACACAGAAGTGCCTGGCAGGGTCCAGCCTGTCCTTATACTTCCCTGTCTCCATCCAGTTCTTTTTCCCAAATGCAACCCCTGTTGAAATAGCATTGCCAAGCACACCGCTGGTCTCTTGCCTCCAGCCCCACTGAGTCTGTAGCCACACAGATCAACAGCTTTCCCTTCTCAATCCCATTTCAGCAACCAGATGTGATAGGCCACTCAGACTGATTGGTTGATGACTCTTTTGATCCTCCCATTACCCCTTCCTTTGTTTCCCCAGCTCCTCCCACGATTATGTAAGGTCTGATTCCTCTAGTAATTCCCTTATCCTATTACATACTCAGTGATAACTTTGCTCCCCTAACTGATAAAAAGCATGAGGGAGTAAACCATGCAGGTATCAGGGAAAACTGTGTTTCAGGAGTTGGAAAGAGACAGAGCAAAAGATCTAAAGTTGAGAAGATTATCTAGTGTGGCTAGAATAGAGGTGGGAAAGGGAGAGTAACAGGAGATTAGGTGATGGGGGCCAGATCACATCAGGTCAGTGTAAGGACTTTGATTCTTACTCTGGGTGAAATTAGGGTGGGTATTATTATTATCCTGATTTTAGAGAAATACCAAGGAATAGGTAGACTAAGGAAATTACCAAAATTAACACAGACGTAAATGGCAGATCAGTCTATCTCTAGCACTGAAACTCGTAAGCACCACACAGTTCTGCCTTTAAGTGATCAGTCCAGATAGTTATTGGGCACTCTGAAGTACAGGCGTTACAAAGAAAGAGAATTCACCTAATTATTAGTAAGAATGCTTTTAA
>PVIY010059037.1:0-12214 GCA_004026745.1 Myrmecophaga tridactyla | reverse complement strand
CCCCACTCCAACACCCTCATCCCCTGTACAGGCACACACCCATCCTCCTGTTTATGCCCCAACCTCCACACCCTGATACCCAAAACCTCGATCTCCATGTGCACAACCACACCCTGTCCACACACCTGTCAGCACACAACCACAGAGCCACCCTGACCCAGCTCCTGCCTCACCCTGCCTCCATGTCCCCCATGCCATGCCCTGCTCAAGCCCAAGGCCTGCTCAAGCTAAAACCTGCCCCCACAGGCTCCCTGCTCCACATCTTGCCATATGCCCATCATGCACGTACCAAACTTTAGACTATTGAAGGAATTCAACTTCCAAAGTAACCCCATCAAGATAATTTCATGCCTTGAAGGCAAGAGGAAATCACAAAGCATATGCTGATGCAGACAGATATAACCCAGCCTAATGACCAAATTAAAACGTGTGGGAGATGCAGGCTTTGGAACAACTAATCAAAGATGTTCAGACAACTCTACTAAATAAATTGAACGGGTTGGCTAATGACATAAAGGAAATCAAGAAGACACTACATATATAGATTGTTAAACCACAAAACACCAGGATATACATTCTTCTGTAGTGCTCATGGAATGTTTCCCAGGATAGAACATATGCTGTGGCATAAAACAGGTCTTTAAAGATGGCTTCATAGGGGAATTTTATCAAACATTCCAAAAAAGAACTAACACAAATCCTGCTCAAATTTTTCCAAAAAAACCTGAGGAAACAGGAACACTACCTAACTCATTTATGAAGCTAACTTCACTCTAATATCAAAACTGGATAAAGACACTATAAGAAAGGAAAACTAAAGGCCAATCTCCCTAATGAATACAGATGCAAAAGTTCTCAGCAAAATACTAGAAAATCAAATCCAACGATATTAAAAGAATTATACACTATGAATTATACACTGGTATAAATTGAGATTTATACCAGGAATGCAAGGGTGGTTCAACACAAGAGAATCAACATAATACAGCATATTAATAAATCAAAAGGGAAAGATCACATGATTATTATGATTGATGGTGAAAAAACATTTGAAAAAATTCAGCATCCTTTCCTAATAAAAATATTTCAAAAAGTAGGAATTGAAGGAAACTTCCTCCGTATCAAAAAGGGCATACATGAAAAACCCACAACCAGCATCATACTCAACGGTGAGAGACTGAAAGCTTTCCCTCTAAGCTGGGAATGAGACAAGGATGCCATCTGTCAGCACTATTATTCAACATTCTACTAAAAGTTCTAGCTAAAGTAATCAGACAGGAAAAAGAAAGAAAACTTCCAAATTGGAAAGGAAGAAGTAACGCTTTCATTATTTGCAGATGACATGATACTCTACTTGGGAAATCTACAACAAAACTACTTAAGGGTAATAAAATTCAGCAATGTGGTGGGGATAGATTAATGTACAAAAATCAAGTAATGTTTTATACACAAGCAATGACCTGTGTGTCAATGCTTAATGAGTCAATTGAGGAAAAAATAGCAACTAAAAGAATCAAGTATTTAGGAATAAACTTAACTTGGGATATAAAGGACCTGTACACAGAAAACTATATAACATTGCTGAAAGAAATCAATGAAGAACTAAATAGGTGGGAAGACAATCCCTGCTCATGGATAACAAGGTTAAATGTAGTTAAGATACGAGTTCTACCCAAATTGATCTACAGATTCAACACAATAACAATCAAAATTCCAACAACCTACTTTGAAGACTTGGAAAAGCTAGTTATCAAATTCATGTGGAAGGGAAAGAGACCTTGAATAGCTAAAAGCATCCTACAAAAGAATAATAAAGTGGGAGTATTAACGCTTCCTGATTTCAAAGCTTATTATAAATCCACAGTGGTCAAAACAGCATAGTACTGGTACAAAGACAGAATTGACCAATGGAATCAAATTGAGAGTGTGGAAATAGAGAACCAAATCTATGGTCAACTGATCTTTGACAAGGCCCCCAAATCCACTGAACTGGGACAAAATATTTTTTCATTAAAAGGGCACAGGAGATCTGGAGATCAATACCTAAAAGAATGAAAGAGGACCCTTACCTTACACCCTATACAAGAATTAACTCAAAAGAGGATCAAAGACCTATAAAGGAAATGCAGACTAAGATGACTACAATGAGATGCCACCTCACAACTTAAGAACAGCTGCTTATGTTATACCAACAGGAAACTACAAGTGTTGGAGAGAATGTGGAGAAATTGGGACACTTATGCACAGCTGGTGGGAATGTATAATGGTGCAGTTGCTATGGAGGACAGTCTGGCAGTTCCTTAGAAAAGTAAATACCAAGTTGCCCTATGACCCAGCAGACCGCTACTCAGTATATACCCACAAACAGACACTTGCACACCAATGTTCACAGCTGCATTATTCCCTCTAAGATCAGGAACAAGACCAGGATGCCCACTGTCACTACATTTATTCAACATTATGCTAGAACTGCTAGCCAGAGCAATTAGGCAAGAGAAAGAAATAAAGGCATTCACATTGGAAAGAAAGGAGTAAAACTTTCACTATTTGTAGATGATATGATCCCATATTTACAAGATCCTGAAAAATCTATGACAAAGGTACTAGAGCTAATAAATGAGTTTGATTATTTCCATGGATATGTAACCCACCCGGTTGCGGGTGGTAACTTGATTAGATGGTTTTCATGGAGATGTGTCTCTACCCATTCAAGGTGGGGTTGCTTATTGGAGCCCTTAAAGAGGGAACCATTTTGGAAAAAGCTTTAGAGCTACCAGAACTCACAAAGCCAACAGAACAGACAGAGCCCCAGGGAAGCCGTTGAACAAGCCTTGAAAGAAAGCTAGCAGAAGTTGTCATGTTTCTTTCCAGCTGAGAGAGAAACCCCAAACATCATATCTGAGAAAGTTATTCTTTCTGAGAAAGTTATTCTCAGATAAACAAACACTAAGGGATTGCATCACCTATAGGTCTTGCCCTACAAGCAACTGTAAAGGGAATTTTCAGACTGAAATGAAAGGACACTAGACAGTGGTTCAAAGCAGGATAAAGAAGTAAAGATCTGTGATAAAGGTAACCATTAGGTAATTATAAATGCCATTATTATGGTATTGTGTGGTATGTAACTCCACTTCTTACTTCCTACAGGTGCCAAATGCAAATGCATAAAAAGTAATGATAAATCTAGGTTTATGGACATACAAAGTACAAAGATATAAGTGGTAACTAATAAAAAGAAATGATGAGGGGAAGACTATAGAAAAGTATATGTGCATGCTATTCAAGTTAAGTTGGTATCAAACCAAATATAATTGTTACATATTTAGGGTGTAAACATTTTAACCCGATAGTAACCACAAAGAAAACATGAAAAATATACCCAGATAGAAATGAGAAGGCACTCAATATAATGAAGCACAAGAAAGCAAATAAATATAAAGTAGGGAGGGACAGAAAACATATTAGACTTACAATGGCTAACTAGCAAAATGACAGAAGAAAGACCTGTATCATGAGCAGTGACCTTAAATGCAAGTAGATTAAACTCTCCAGTCAAAAGGCTGAGATTGGAAGAATGGATAGAAACACGACCCAACTATATGCTGTCTTTAAGAGACTTACCTTAAAATCAAAGATACAAGTAGGCTGACAGAGAAAGGACAGGAAAAAATATACCATGCAAGTAGTAACCAAAAGAGTTCTGGGGTACCCATAGTAATATCAGATAAAATAGACCTTAAATCAAAAACAGTCACGAGGGACAAAGATGGTCATTACACACTGAAAAAGTGAACAGTTCAACAGGAAGATTATATATTTATAACAATTATAAATACATACGTACACCTAACAGCATAGCCCTAAAATATATGAAGCAAAAGGTCCATTGGTGGTTCCATGGTAGAATGCTTGCCTTCCATGCGGAAGCCCCTGCAAAAAAAAAATTTTTGTATTATAGTAAAATATATGAAGCAAATACTGACAGATTTAAAGGGAGAAAGTGATGGTTATATGTTAATAGTAGGAGATTTTAACACATCACTCTCAGTAAGGATAGAAAGTCTAGTTAGAAGATCAATAAGGAAGTACAGGACTTGAATGAAACACTAAAATTACTAGACCTCACAGATATATATAGAACACTGCACTCTATGAAAATGGGATACACATTCTTCTCAAATGCACATGGATCATTCTCCAGGATAGAACCAAATGTTGGGCCACAAAACAAGCCTCAATAAATTTTGAAATATTAAAATTGTACAATGTATATTCTCCAAATACCGCAGATTGAAGCTAGAAATCATTAAGAGGGAGAAAAGGAAAATTCACTAATATGTGGAAATTAAACAACATACTCTTAAACAACCAATGGGTTAAGGAGGAACTCAGATGTGTAATTTGGGAATAACTTGACAAAAATGAAAATGAAACTACAACCTATCAAAACTCATGAGATGCAGTAAAAGCAGTATTAAGAAAGAAATTTATAGCTCTAAATGCTTACGTAACAAAAGAAGAGAGGGCAGTGCAATGATGGTTCAGTGGCAGAATTCTTACCTGCCATGCCGGAGACCTGGGTTTGATTCCCAGAGACCGCTCATGCAAAAAATAAAAAAGAGCTCTCAAATCAGACACCTAAATTCAAAACTGGAAGAACTAGAAAAAGCTCAAACTAACCCAAAACAAGCAGAAGGAGGGAATTAAAGATTAGAGTGGAGATAAATGAAACAGAAAACAAGAACAAAAAAAAACAATAGAATCAACAAAACAAAATTCTGGTTCTTTGAAAGATCAACAAAACTGATAAACCTTAGGCTAGCCAGACAAAAAGAGGATACAAATAATCAGAAATGAAAAAGGAAATACTAATTCTGACCTCGCTGAAATAAAAAGGACTGTAAGTGAGAACTATGAATAACTGTATGCCAATAAATTAGATAAATAGATGAAATGAAAAAATACTTAGGAACACACTATCTACATGATTCAAGAAGAAACAGAAGAGACTTCCGGGCCAAGATGGCGGCTTAGCAATGTGGCATTTTAGTTTGTCCTCCAGTACAAAACTCCTGGGGCCACATCAGTGACCAGACACACAGCATACCCCAGTCTGGACCAGCTGGACTGGCTGCAAGCCCCCCAGAACCATGAGTTTCCCAAGCTGCTGCGGCCGGCGCCCCTCGCCCATAAGCTGCTTCCCAGAGGGGAAAGGAAAGAGACTTTACCAGCAGCAGGGGCTGAGCCCAACCAAACGCCAATTGTGGAATTAATTAACAAATTCTGACAACTAAAAATAGGCCCCCAGCTCAGGTGAACCTGGTCAAAGCAGAGGTCGCTGATTTTTGCCCCAGCGCCAAGGGGGCAGGGCTGACGGAAAAAGAAAAAAAAAAAGGAAACAGGTTTTTGTGGCTGTGTTTCTGCAAAGGCTTGACTGCCATTGGATACAGCTGCAGGGCTTCTCAGGCTGCAACTGCCCCAGGCATAGGCAGAAACAAGCTCGTTTGAGGGCTTCTCCGGAGCCTGTGCCTTCCCCAGGGGAGAGGTGAAGCCCAACTCAGGTGGAATCCCTCCCTCAAGGAATTCAGACACCAGGGCTTGGTAATTTGAAGCCATTAAAACCAACCTACAACCTCTCCTCTGTCTCCACCACGTCCCCAGCTGGGAGAGTCTGACAAAGTTAAAGGTGCCACATCATTTTATGCTGGTAGGACCTGCAGGCAGACAGGCACCACATACTGGGCAGGATAAGAAAAACAGAGCCCAGAGACTTCACAGGAAAGTCTTTCAACCTGCCGGGTCTCACCCTCAGGGAAAACCAATGCAGGTGACTCTTTCCTCCTGATAGGAGGCCAGTTTGGCCTGGGAAAATCGACTGGGGTTTATAATACCTAAGTAGACCTTCCTAAGGGTGGAGGCGGGGGTTGGGGGGAAGGCACCATAGAAGCAGGGCAAGAAAACAAGAACTGAAAAATTCTCCCCTGTTAAACAAAACCTAAGCTAGAGGTCCAGAAAAAGCTGAACTGAATGTCAAAGAACAGACAGACAACAAATTCATCCAGCAAGAAAACCCTAGGTAAAAGAAGTGAAAGCAATCTCCAGAATAAACTAGGTAATTAAATGCCTAGACACCAGCAAAAAATAACAAATCACACTAAGAAAATTGAAGATATGGCCCAGTGAAAGGAACAAACCAACAATTCAAATGACATACAGGAGCTGAAACAATTCAGAATATACGAACAGACATGGAAAACTTCATCAAAAACCAAATCAATGAATTGAGGGAGGATTTAAAGAAGGCACGGAATGAACAAAAACAAGAAATCTAAAGTCTGAAAAAACAAATTACAGAACTTATGGGAATGAAAGGCACAGTAGAAGAGATGAAAAAAACAATGGAAACCTACAATGGTAGATTTCGAGAGGCAGAAGATAGAATTAATGAACTGGAGGACGGAACATCTAAAATCCAACAAGAAAATATAGGGGAAAAATGGGAAAATATGAGCAGGGACTCAGGGAATTGAATGACAATATGAAGCACGTGAATGTACATGTTGTGGGTGCCCCAGAAGGAGAAGAGAAGGGAAAAGGAGGAGAAAAACTAATGGAGGAAATTATCACTGAAAATTTCCCAACTCTTATGAAAGACTTAAAATTACAAATCCAAGAAGTGCAGCATACCCCAAAGAGAATAGATCCAAATAACGTACTCCAAGACATGTACCTTAATCAGAATGTCAGAGGTCAAAGAGAAAGAGAGAATCTTGAAAGCACCCAGAGAAAAGCAATCCATCACATGCAAGGGAAGCCCAATAAGACTATGCGTAGATTTCTCAGCAGAAACCATGGAGGCGAGCAGACAGCAGGATGATATATTTAAATTATTAAAAGAGAAAAACTGCCAACCAAGAATTCTATATCCAGCAAAATTGTCCTTCAAAAATGAGGGAGAAATTAAAACATTTTCAGACAAAAAATCACTGAGAGAATTTGTGACCAAGAGACCAGCTCTGCAAGAAATACTAAAGGGAGCACTAGAGACAGATACGAAAAGACAGACAAGAGAGGTGTGGAGAAGAGTGTAGAAAGGAAGACTATGAGTAAAGGTAAAAAGAAGGAAAATTAGATATGACATATAAAATCCAGAAGGCAAATTAGTAGAAGAAAGTACTACCCATGCAGTAATAACACTAAATGTTAATGGATTAAACTCCCCAATCAAAAGACATAGACTGGCAGAATGGATTAAAAAACAGGACCCATCTATATGCTGTCTCTACTCAAAGGACATGAGGGCAAGGACACAAACGGACATTTGCACACCAATGTTTATAGCAGCATTATTTACAATTACCAAGAGATGGAAACAGCCAAAAAGTCCATCAACAGATCGGTGACTAAACAAACTGTGGCATATACATAAGATGGAATATTATGCAGCTGTAAGACAGAATAAAGTTATGAAGTATTAACAACATGGATGGACCTTAAGGACATTATGCTGAGTGAGATTAGCCAGAAACAAAAGGACAAAATACTGTATGGTCTCACTGATATGAACTGACATTAGTGAATAAACTTGGAATATTTTGTTGGTAACAGAGACCATCAAGAGATAGAAATAGGGTAAGATATTGGGTAATTGGAGCTGAAAGGATACAGATTGTGCAACAGGACTGAATATAAAAACTCAGAAATGGACAGCACAATACTACCAAACTGTAATACAATTATGTTAAAACACCAAATGAAGCTGAATGTGAGAATGATAGAGGGAGGAGGGCTGGGGGCATAAATGAAATCACAAAGAAAGATAGATGATAAAGATTGAGATGGTATAATCTGGGATTGCCTAGAGTGTATAATGACAGTGACTAAATGTAGAAATTTAAAAAAGGTTTTTGCATGAGGAAGAACAAAGGAATGTCATTACTTCAGGGTGCTGAAAATAGATGGTAATTAATATTTTAAGGTGTGTGTCATCTTATATGTGAGACTAAAGCAAAAAATGTTTATTTGGTACAAAATTTATATTTTGACTAGTGCATTTCCTAATATAACTTATGTAGATAGTTGGTTGTACAACATAAGTACATGGAACCTTGGGTAGAACATGAGATTTTGTTGGTTTGTCCAGAGTGATGCCTGATGAATCCCAGAGTGATTTGATCAGTGAGTGGAAAAGTATTTGCAAAGTCCCCTTCGGGGAATGGTGAGAACGGGGGAAAATTCAACCTCCCCAAGTTGAATTCTTGATATTCTCACAAGCAGTTTGGACAACCAAAGTTATAGGCTGAGCCCCCAGTCTTGGAGTTTGTTCATATGAAACTTAACCCCACAAAGGATAGGTCAAGCCTACTTAAAATTAGGCCTAAGAGTCACCCCCCAAGAGAGCCTCTTTTGTTGCTCAGATGTGGCCTCTCTCTCCAGCCAACACAACAGGCAAACTCACCACCCTCCCCCTGTCTACATGGGACCTGACTCCCAGGGGTGTGAACCTTCCTGGCAACATGGGACAGAAATCCTAGAATGAGCTGAAACTGAGCATCAACGGATTGAGAAAAACTCTAGAATGAGCTGAGACCCAGCATCAAGGGATTGAGAAAACCTTCTCGACCAAAAGGGGCAAGAGGGAAATGAGACAAAGTGTCAATGGCTGAGAGATTCCAAACAGAGTTGAGAAGTTATCCTGGAGGTTATGTTTACACATTAAGTAGATATCACCTTGTTATCCAAGATGTAATGGAGAGGTTGGAGGGAACTGCCTGATAATGTAGAGCTGGGTTCCAGTAGCCATGTTTCTTGATGATAATTGTATAATGATATAGCTTTCACGGTGTGACTGTGTGATTGTGAAAACCTTGTGTCTAATGCTCCTTTTAACTATCTTGTCAACAGATGAGTAGAACATATGGAATAAAAATAAATAATAGGGGGAACAAATGTTAAAATAAATTTAGTTTGAAATGCTAGTGATCAATGAAAGGGAGGGGTAAAGGGTATGGTTTGTATAATTTTTTTTTCTGTTTTCATTTTATTTTTCTGTTGTTTTTTTATTTCTTTTTCTGAATTGATGCAAGTGTTCTAAGAAATGATCATGATGATGAATATGCAACTATGGGATGATATTGTGAATTACTGATTATATATGTAGAACGGAATGATCATATGTTAAGAATATTTGTGTTTCTTTCTTGTAATAATTTTTTAATTTAAAAATTAATTTAAAAAAAGAAGAAGAACAAACAGAAGATCTCAACAAGGAATCAGTTATCAAAAACCTCCCCCCAAAAATATTTGGAAATCACACATTGGATAAAGGTTTGCTACCCTGTATACATAAAGAAATCATACAACTCAGCAACAAAAGAACAAGCAACCCAATTATAAAATGCTCTAAAGAAATGAATAGGCATTTTACTGAAGAGCAAATACAGATGGCTAAAAAGCACATGAAGAGATGCTCATTTTCATTAGCTGTAAGAGAAATGCTGATCAAGACTACAATGAGATACCACCTCACACCTATAAGAATGGCTGCTATTAAACAAACAGGAATCTACAAATGCTGGAAAGGATGTGGAGAAATTGGGACACTTATGCACTGCTGGTGAATGGTACAGCTGCTATAGAAGACTGTTTGGCAGTTCCATAGCAAACTAAATATTAAGTTGCCCTATAACCCAGCAATACCATCACTGAATATATACCCAGAAGAGCTGAAAGCAGTGACACAGACAGACATTTGCACACTGGTGTTCATAGCAGATCTATTCACAATTGCCAAAAGATGGAAACAATCCAAGTGCCCATCAACAAACAAGTGGATTAAAATGTGGTATATACATACAATGGCATATTATGCAGCAGTAAGAAGAAATAATGTCCTGAAGCACATGAAAAGATGTATAACCCTTGAAGACATAATGCTGAGTGAAATAAGTCAGACACAAAAGGAAAGACACTGTATGATTCCACTTTTATGTCCATGGTAAAGGTAAAATAAGAGGCTTATCTATAGAATGTAGAGGACCTAGAGATACACGGATGTTAGAGATGGGTGAATGGTTAGCTAATGAGGTTGAACTCAAATGTAAGGGAATAGATAGAAGTGAAGGTGGTTCATTGGTGGGGTTTCTAAGTAATATTGCCATATTGAAAGTGAACATGATTGAAAGGGATTGTATAGACCTGTGTCCCACTGATTAACACTAGAAATATAAATAAGTTTTTGCAAGAAGTACTTCAAAGGTATGATTCGCGTCCAAAAAGTGCTTTAAGTCCACAGTACAGGAGGAAAACTGCTATTGCATGCTGTGGGCTATGTTCAACAGGAAAACATCAGCAGTACCACTGCAACAGCAGGGGTAAATACTGGGGGAAGGGACAAGAGTTAAGGGGAGGTTTAGATTTCCTATTTGGTGAAAATAAATTAGTTTTTAAAAAGAATGAGCAAGGGGTGCTAGGGTAGTTCAGTGGTAGAATTCTTGCCTGCCATGTGGGAGACCCGGGTTCGATTCCCAGCCCATGCACTTCCCCCAAAAAAACAAGCAAACAAGCAAAACAAACAATTCAAAATATGGTGCTGCAATAACGGGATACTCACATGGAAAAATAATGAAATGTGATCCTGTCATACAGCATACCAAATAAATAAATAAATAAATAAAAAGAATGAACAAAGAGAAAACTAAGAATACAATAGATTCTTTAAATACTAAGAAAAATGTGAGCAACTTTATGCTGGTGAATTTGAAAGATAAAAAAATGGACCATTTTCTAGAAAAAATATAATTTAAAAAGCCATGTAAAGGTAAAACAATAAAGCTTAAAGAATAAAACATAGGTGAATGTCTTCATCATCTTCGGGTACAGGAAAATTGCTTAGATAAAACACATGCAAAAAAAGTAAATCATAAATGAAAAACTTTGTTAAAATAGACTACATTAAAATTAGGAGCTTTGATTCATTAAAAGGCACCATAAAGACAGTGAAAAACAAGCTTCAAACTGAGAGAAGACAATTAAAATATTCTTTCAGAAACACAAATATCTAGGATTTATAACTGCAAGTCAATAAGAGAAAGGCAGGCAGCATAATAGGAAAATGAGCAAAAGATTTTGATAGGCATTTAACAAAAGAAGATATCCAAAGGTCAATAAAAATATGGAAAAGTGCTCAACTTATTTGGTTTTCAAAGAAATGCTAATTTAAAACATGGTATCATAGTACTATGTAACCAACCAGAATGCCTTAACAAAACAAAACAAACAAAAAAGAAACAAATATATACTCAGGGTTGGAGCAAAGATTCAGAGTGAAACTTTCATTCACTAATGAAGACAGTGTAAATTGGTAATAATAACCTTGGAAAAATATTGGGCCATATTTACTAAAGCCAAACATATGTATATCCATGAATTAGCAATACGATTCACAGGTATAGTCTCAGAAGAATTCTGTACATATGTACTAGAACATTATTAATGACACTATTCCTAATACCCAAAGGCTGGTAACTTCCCAAATGCCCATCAAAAGTAGAATAAGTAAATTGTGGTATTTTCACATAATAGAATACTATACTGAATGAGAATCAATGTACTACAGCATATGCAGCAACATGGATGAAGACTGCATAATTTTGAGTAGAAGTGAGACAGAAATCTACATTGCATTTCTACAAATTACAAAAACAGGCAAATCTATCCTGTTAGAAGTCAGTGGTTTCCCACACTAAAAGGGTGCACACAAGATAGTGGGGTGCTGGTAGAATTCTGCTTGAAATGAATTCTGGCTACATGGATGTGTTCCCTTTTTGAAAATTTATGGTGTGGAACACTCATGGTTTGTACACTTTGTGTATGAGTTACTTCAATAAAAAGTTTATTTTAAAAAAAATGAAGAAATAGAAATTCCAAATAGTTCTATAATGATTAAAGCAAGCTGAATCAGAATTCTGGGAAGATGGCGGAATAGGATAAGTCAAGTTCACCCCTGCTCCAAGAAAAACTAGAGAAGCGATGGGAAGGTGACTGGGATGGTGACTCCAGGGTGTAGGTGACCTAGGAAGATCTACACCACATAGGGAAGCCATGGTTGCAAATGCTGAAGAATTGAAATACAGAGAACCAGAGACCGTCCAGCTAATGCAAACACCTAGCATGCCCATTTTCCAAACCAAGGCCACGAGCCCTTAGGAGTGCC
>PVIY010059036.1:0-12218 GCA_004026745.1 Myrmecophaga tridactyla | reverse complement strand
CATTCCCCCAAGGGGACTTTGCAAATACTTTTTTATTCACTGCTCAAATCACTCTGGGATTTATCAGGGCATCACTCTGGAATTTATCAAGGCATCCCTCTGGACGAACCTACAAAATTTCATGCCCTTTAATACTGTGCAAATGAACACTACTCCAAGAAGCCACATCTAGATGAGAATCCTGCCTCATCTCAGTATAACTAAGGTATAAAGTAGCCATTTGGATTCTGCTGCTCAGCAGGAGGAGTTCTCCATGGTCACAGTCAGCTTTACCAATGGTTTTGAAACCAAAATTAGAGTTTTGAATACTGCTGAGTCTGCTGGCCTTTCTACACCCAGAATCTGTCAGAGCCGATCACTCACAAAATGCAAGCTGTAGTGTCACTATTGAGGCTTTCAGATGGTTATGTCAGCTTGCTTGAGATGTTGAGTTGTCAGCCAGTCAGCCCTTCGACAAATACAAACTGTGCTCTTATTGTGTGCTCAGGGCACAGACACGAACAAGACAATGTCCCATCCCCCTTGGAGCTTGGTCCAGCAGAGAAGACAAACTGTAAAATGTATAAGGCATAAAAACCTTGTGTGATTTGTCTCCTGTTGTGTCTTGGTGAGGAAAGCTCACCAAGGATGCTTTCCTCCCTCCTTCTGCACAATCCAGCTACCTGGATTTTTTTTTTTTTTTTTCATTTCCTAGAACCAGCCTTGTTTCCTTCCACCCCTTTAATTACAGTCTGCACTCTATACGGAAATGTCCTTCCCACCCTTTCGCTGGGTTTCCACTTCCTAAGGGAATCCTTCCCTCAGATTCTATCATCTTCCAGCCCCATCTCTGTTTCCTCCTTGGCACACAACCCGTTGAGAATTAAATACCTATTTGGGAGATATTTGGTTACCTGTCTTTCCAACCAGACTTTGTGCTGTACGAGGGTAAGTGCCCCATCTATTATTTTCACCTTTGTGTGTCCATGCCACAGCAAGCATACTTCAGGGCCTTTGCCCTTGCCATACCCTCTGCCTGGAATACTGTCTCCCAGATGCTATTTGGTCTACTTTCTCATTCCTTCGGGTCTCTGTTCAATGTGAACTTTTCAGTGGGTACTTTCCTGATCGCCTTGTATACAATAACAGTCTCCACCATCAAGGATTCTCTATTTTTACATTTGTTTATTGCCCCGCTAGAATGTAAATTCCATGAGAACAGAGGCTTTGACCATTTAGTTGACTACTTCTTCCTCAGAACCTTGAACAGTGTCTGACACATAGCAGGCACTCAAAAAGTATTTGTTGCGGGTGTGAGGGTAGTTCAATGGTAGAATTCTCACCTGCCATGCGGGAGACGTGGGTTTGATTCCCGGTCCATGCACTCCCCAAAAAACAAACAAGCAAGCAAAACAAGCAAAAAAAATTCAACAATTGGTGCTGCAATAACGGGATACTCACATGGAAAAATAATGAAATGTGACTCTGCCATACTGCATTAAAAAAAAAAGTGTTTGTTGAATGAAAGGATTAATCAGTACCTAGTGCTTAGCAAATTGTCTGGCACATACTAGGCATCCAGTAAACATTTTTGAATGAATGTCTAAATGAAGAAGTACAAGTACCCTAAAACAGGGTATTTATCCTAGTTGAAGGAGCCATATAAGATTTTAGAGTAGGAAAGAGGGGTTCAGTCCTTTTGATTGTGTGAATCCAATAGAACAAATGTCAGTCAAACTTTCTTACAGTTGTTGCTAAGACTAGAATGCATAGGCAGGGATGGGAACACTGTAAAAGCCTTCACTCCCCACTGATATCCATCTGGCTTTGTGTCATATATTCACTCAGCTGGTGGCTGTTCTGCAGTTTCTTGCCAAGAAGGAAGATTGAAAATGTCCCATAGAGAAATTAGCATCAAGGTTGACCAACTAGAAGCCAAATCCTGCAGCTATTTTCCGGCATTCCCAGGAAACACAGAGAGGAAAAGAAGCAGAGATTAGCGATCAGGGTTCTAAAGGTGTCATTCTCTTATGTCTGACAGCTGAGTTGTGTGGTTGCAGGGAATGTATATTGTTGAGTGCAGAAGCTCCCGTACTGAACAATATGGAGATAAATTTCTTCTGCCTCTTTAAATGTTTTGCTCTGTTAGTTACTAATATGACTAAAGGAGGTACATTATTTCTTCAGGAGCCGTGTCAGGATTTGCTCCATAAGTTACCAGGGAGGATGCCATTTGCAAATACAAGAAGAAATAGCAGTCTAGATAGTTATGGTGACAGTTTAGTTACCTTCAAGGGGAAAGGAAGGAGAAATAGGTATCTTTTCCTTAATAAAGTCAACTCCTAGATCCTTTGACTATTCTTGCTTGGTAACAGCTTAGGATCAGCCTAGGAATTTTACTAACAGCAATTTAACCTAAATGTCAACATAATCCTACATAATGGTTATAGTGGGCTGATACTCTTTTGGAAACTAATTTAAAGACCTGTTAACAGGCTACTTTTTCTGGCATCTAGGAAGATGCTTATGGAGGTAAAAGCCATTCAAAACTATATATGTTATCTTCCTGTGGTGACCTGGGGTTATGTACCCCAGAAAAACATGTTCTTAATCTTAACCCATTCCTGAGAGTGAAACCCCATTGTAAATAGGACCTTTAGATGAGTCACTCCAGTTTAAGTGTGGCTTGATTGAATCAGGATGGGTCTAATAGAGCCTTAAAAGGACACAGAGAAAGGCCACAGGAGCAACTGGAAGCTGGAAGTCAACAGGACCAGGAGAGAAAGGAAAAGATGCCACCATGTGCATTGCCATGTGACAGTAAAACCAGGGAACCCCAAAGATTGCTGGCCAGCCAGAAGATACCAACCCCAGGCCTGAACCAGTGAGCCAATAAATTCTTGTTGTGAAGCCAACACATTGTATGGACTTTGTTTTAGCGGCAGGGAAGCTAAAACACTCCCCAGAACCAGATCACTTTACTTTTAAAGTAATGATCACTGAAAGATTAGCAACTCAATTCATATATATATATATATATATATATGGAAGTGTATATTCATCATCATCGTTTTAGGTTAAATGGCAGGATATATAAAAAATATTTCATTATAACTAAGAGCAATCATAAAAATGTTATGGTTGAGGACAGGCAGGCTCGGACACTTACAAAATTTGCCTAAGGACACCCAGCTATTATTTTAAGGTATTGGGCCTTGGTTCTAGGGCTACTATTGAGAAAAGCCCACGCTCTAAAGGGAGTCTACAGAGGCTATGTTGAGCAAGGGTATTTCATGTAACTAAACATGTTTTTCTTTGTAAGTTTTACTATATATTTCAGTACATTCTATATTATTTTAGTATATCATACATTTTTAATGGGGTCAGCTTTTTAAAAGTAAATTTTTATTTTAGAATAGTTTTAGATTTACAGACAATTGGCAAAGATTATATAACAATTGTTAAATAATACAATTGCCATATTACATGTATTGGAAGGCCTATCTTTGCCTTTTCTACTTTTTCCACTTTGGGTAATGAACTTTTTGATAGAAAAATATATCATTGAAGTACATTACTGTTATTAAGTAAGGCTCTGCTATGTTGTTTATTTTACCTACAAAACCATAAGGTAGATATGTTATCACAACATCAGAAATTAATAAATAGAAGCACATGGCACAATGGTTAAAAGCATGGCCTTAGTCTTAGATACACCATGCTAACTATTGATTGTGGCATCTTAGGCAAGGAACTCAGCACCTCTGAACATCAGTCTCTTCATCTATAAAATAGAGATAGCAGCTCCTTCACAGGGTTATGAAGATCAAATGAGAAAACACATGGAAAATACATAGTAAGCACTCTAAATGAGAAGTTTATTGTGTTTGTTTAATTTTTTAAGGCAGTGTGCAATCACCTAATTTGTGTTCTCATTGATGCTCAGGATCCATGGGACGTCATTCTATTTTAGGGGCTTTCATTTATTCATACGTGGATTCATTCATTCCACAAATACGCATTGAGCTGTGGCAAGTAGTGGTCAAGGAGCTGCAGCGGTGAATAGCGATGAAGAACATAGGCTCTGGAAACAGAAATGTAGGTTCTAACCCCAACTCCGTCATTTCCTAACTGTGAGACGCTGGGCAAGTTGCAGAGCCTTGTCAAACTTCTGCTTGATGGTGCTACTAATATTCCCTGCCTCACAGAGAGGAGGGGATTACATAAATGCATCATATAGAGCATTTTTCAAGGTGTCTGGCACATTGAGTACTCACTCAAAAAAATGTCCTCCTTTACTATTTATGGTCCTGATTTTGATGAAGACAAAGACAAATTATTGTAAAGATTAGACAAGCTAATAAATGCAAAGATATGGAATAGAGCATGACATCGAAAGTACTAATATAGATGTTATTCTTCTTTTGATTTGTTTTTCAATGATTTGAATATGTAAGAGCATGCTTAGCTCATGGGTCATACAGGAAGAGGCAGGGGGCTGAATTTGGCTTGTGGGCTGTAGTTTGCTGACCCCTGGCATAATGCATCATATACAGTAAAGGTAAGTATTGTTTCATGAAACTTTTATTTTAACCATATATACACAATGTATATGTGTGCTTGTTGGTGATAAATATATATATATTTTTGCTGCGAATGGCAACCAAAAAAGTTTGATAAACATTAACTTAGAGAAGGGACTCAGCTATCTCTTGAGGGGTATCAGCAAATGCCAGCTTAATTTAGCAAGTGGATTGAACAGCTTTAATAGTTTTAGGTGTTGGTTCAAAAGGATGGATACAGTAAAGTCATACCAAGACTGTAAGTTAAAACGAAATGAATACCTAAAGGGGCGGTCCGCGGTGGCTCAGCAGGCAGAGTTCTCACCTGCCATCCTGAAACCTGGGTTCGATTCCTGGTATCTGCCCATGCAAAAAAATAAATAAACAAATAAAAAATAACTAAAGGGAACTTTCATAAACCATGATTTACTTAAAATAAAAAAAGAGGAAAAAGGAATTGCTATCTGTCTAGTTTTTGCTCCTATTACTCAGCTGTGAGTATTCCCAGCACTCACAGAGTTCCAGAGGCAGGGTCGCAAGATCAAGGTCAAAAATCTGAAAAATGCAGATGCTGGAAGTTTAGAAGCAGAAACATTCCCAAGCATATGCCAGCTTGTGCAGTCACTAAAGCAGAGGCCTAACTTAATAACTGAAACTGCAGTGGCTTCCAACACTTAGCTTAGTTCAGCAGTTCTCTGCTGTATCTAAAATCCTTAGGGTATCTAAACTCAGGTATGCTGAATTTACCAACCAGGAGTTTCAGAAATATTCAGGAAACAGGGACTCCAAATTTGGGCACTGATTCCCTGAGGGTTGCTACACAGAACTATTTAGGGTATGGCTAAACCAACCCTCACCTGGGAACAGTCCAAAAAAAGGAATTTGAAATTCTAGGAATGTGCTAAATCTGGAAAATGAATAATAGTAATATATTTATTTATTTATTTTTGTTTTCATTCATCTTTCTTCAAGACTTGGTAGAGAATGAATTTTCCAAAGATGGTACAGTTCAAGGAACAAGGTTGCTCAGACTCCAATTTGCTTCATTATCCTTTTCCTTCAATTTGCTTCATTACATTTATGGGCAGAGTCCACCCAGTGTTTGCTGGATCAATTTTGTGGAAAGACAGAGTTGTGCTTTAAGGAAACATATATTCACACTGTGGATTACTTTAAACACCTGAGAACTCTATGAATGGCTCCATAAAACAACGTTTGAGTACCATAATGTGATCATAAAACTGGCCTTCATCTTTCACTTAACATTCCATTAAATAAAGTAGAGGGGGAGAAGGCAAGCATTTCTGTTAACAATAGCACCTTTAATTTCTGAAGCCATGTTTGCAAATTATAATCCTCCCTAATGAGATGTCCTCTAGTATCATCCTGGGCTTCCTTTCATTGAACTTATAAAGCAGTATTATACAGGTCTGATTTCTTATCTGACTATCCAATTAAAAGGTAAGCTTCCTTAAGAAAAGAAAAAAAAATCTTTTAGTTCTGTTTCATTAGTGCCTAACAGAGATTGATAAAATAATTATTCAATCAATATTTGTTGAATGAATGAATTAATGAAAACAACCCACCAACTCTCATGTGCCATCTTGAAATATTTAATTCTCTTTTTCAGCTTAGCCTTAGAGAAACTTAACACTCATTTTAGAACATTCGAAATGGACATTATGTGGCTTAACAAACCATATGTATTAAACAAGTATAGTACTCAACTGGCTTCCTTTGCAAAGGGTTCAATCCTGCAGTGCTGCCAGCTTCAAAATATCTCCAAAAATGTGGGCCAGCCACTGCAGCTTTGATTTGCATTTGAGTTCCTGGAACTTTTAGATAACTGCAGAGAAGGCATTGATAAGAGACTGCAGAGGAGTTTGAGTTTTCCCTGAGTAACCCAAGTCCATGTATCCTCATTCAGGTTAGATGAGGCAGCTGACTGATGATGTTTTACCCTTGTGTTTATTATCTAACCCACCAAAAAGAAGACAGTCTCTACTTTTACTTTCAAAAATTGCAATTGCTTTAATATACATAGACTGAAGTTTTTCTGGTTACTATCCCTGCTAGTGAAAAATATCTCTGCTGGCTGTTGGCTCTCTCTTCCAGTTGCATGGAGAAAGCCAATCTGTAGGAGATCCTGAGGGCATCGTATCAAAGAAAGCAGAAAGCAGAGATGGAGAGAGAGAAACCTGACAGAAAGCTTGAGTCTCTTCATTCAGCCATGCTGTAAATTAGTTTCACCTCTGGTCAAATGGGGTAATTACTTTTTTTTTTCCTGCTTATGCTAGTTGAGCTGGGTTTCTGTCACTGGCAACGAAAAAGATCCTGATAGAAATTGTTATTTTAGCTCTATTCAGAATCTTGGGATGCTCATTAATGGGGCACTGGTTAAATCTTTTGGGAACAGGTAAACAAGGGAATATTATTCATCTATTGAAAGTGATACATGTAGGTCTATGTTAGCAAATAGGAAATTGATGATATATTGATGAGTGAGAAAGGATCACTTCACTCTATAATTTAACTATAAATTCTAAATGGGAAAAAAAGAGAGAAAAAACATTAGAGGATAAAGAAAGAGAGAGAGAGAGAGAGAGAGAGAGAGAGTGCGTGTGTGCATTGCCAAAGTCCAGGAGAAGATAGACCCTAATACCAAAAACAGTTATTTGTTGGTAATAATATTTTGGATGTCTTAATGTTGATTTTTACTTATCTATTTTTAAATTTGTCCTAATTTTATTTTACTTGTTCTAATATCTATATTACACAGATATGTTACAAATATGGCCCTTCTACCTTTGGTTTCAATATGCATTTTCCTCATCACTCTTTGAGTTCTGTTTTGAGTGTGGTAAATTAATAAAGACACACAAGAAGAAAGAGGAAGAAATATCAGGGAGCAAACACCCATGATAATAAAATCTTATTTAAGCATCTACTTTGTCCAAATTACCATATTTTTACAGAAGTGGGGCAGGAGAGTAAGAGCTACAAATGTCTGTTCACAATAAAATGCTGATTTACTGTTCTGAAAGAAATTAGCAATATCATCAGACATATTTTCAGTGGAATTAGGCAGGATGCTATTTTAACTTGGGATACCTAATGTTTTAGACGGCTGGACAATTTGGGGGAATTTTAGGAGTGATTCCCCAGATAAATTCTTGGGTTTCTCTTTGTTCCTACATAGATTAGACCTTATATCTAATTCCAGATCTTCCAGTTATCAATATTCCTTTTTTGATATTGAACCAGAAAATGGCGAACCTGAACATTAGCCAGGATTTAAACCCTATTTAAACAGTATTCCCGGAGTTCCTCTTCTGGGGTATTAAAATAATAGTCCACATGTGATGTCTTGAAAGGTCACAAAAATTAGTATTTTATTTATTCTTGTTTAGTTGAAATAACTAAAGGTAGGAATAATAGGGGCAGAGGAAACTGCCCATCTGTCACCCTGGTGAGGGACAGAACAGGTATTATGGGAATCAGAAAAGCCTCCAGAGGAGACTAGGAAAATGGCACTGTCTGCCATTTACTCTCTACCTGAAATGCTGGCTTTGCCCTCCCCTGTAGGTCTTCTGCTCTATGCCACCATCATGGAGTCAGCTACCTTACTGGGAACAAAGTATTTATATTCATATCTCTAAGGTAGCCCCTCGCTGCATTCTTCAGAAACTGAAGGATAACAAATTTATGTTTGGCACTTTACCTATACTGCAGCCCACAAATCTACAAACACTTTAGAAATGTTTGCAAGTTAATCCTCTTTACATTCCAGTAAATTATTCCATTGTCAAAGCCCACAGATGGGATACAGGAGACTGCATTCCTGAATGGAACACTGTATTCCTTCGGATTAAAGGGAAGGAATGGAGACAGTGGAGAAGAGGGTGACAATTATTGTGCACACACTGTATGGCAGACTCAAGAAGCAAGAAGATGCAGTTACCAAATATGCTCAAGGGATACAGGTACACCACCTGTACTCCAGTGGTGCGGTGGTCATGGGCACGGGCTTTGGGCATGCCTCTGGGTTCACTGCTGGCTTTGTCACTTCCAAACTCTAACCTTAGGCAAATTCCTTCACATCCCCAGTTTCATTTGCCTCAGTTGTGAAAGCAGGGTCATTCATTATAATACCTACCTCATGATGTTGTTGTGAGGATTAAATAAAATAATACAGGCAAAAATCCTGCCATACACGGTAAACCCCAAGGTTAAGTACTTTATGGTATTATTTTCCCATCAGAATATATTGCTAAAGTCAAAGCATCAATGAGAGATATTGGGACAGTAGGATGCCACTTTGCATTTATTCAAGGAAAACGTACTTCAAAATGAGATAACTATACATTCTATGAAGAAAATAATCTACAAGTACTTTTCCTCTAGCTACCAAATCTAAATTAACTTTGGGTTCAAGGCCACATATTATACAGTTTAATATCACACTTCATCTATCCATTCATTCATTCAGTATGTGCATGGAGGCATGGTTTAGGTGCTGATGATTCAAAGGATTTCTGTCCTGAAGGAGTTTCCTGTCTGGGACAAAGGAACTAGACCAGGAAAAGCAGGACAGAAGAAGTAAGAGTTGTCGCAGAGAGGTTGAACATGCCTGGAAATAGGCAGCCTTGGCTGCTTTGGAGTTTCAAATTATTTCTTTTTATTTTCTTGGATTATTCCACTTATCCTGCCTTCTGTTCTTGCAGATACCCCTTCTTCTCTTGGGGCTATTCCACATCTAAAATCTGAAGTACCCTAATTCCAAGAACTTTCCCCTTAACACTGATTCCAGACAGGTGGGGGAATTCCTGTCTAGCAATCAGACTTTACTAAAATATGGAATGGGGAAGTAGGGAAGCATGCAAGGTCAATACTTCCTAATGATTTGCCTTTCAATATGCTATGCCAAAAGCACATTTTTCTGGGAAGATTTATTCAACAAATACTTTTTCTAAAGTGAGTTACACACTAGTTTTGTAGAACACTAGGTGAATGTTCTGTAAAAATGGTGTATTTCACTCAAGTGCATGGAAGTCAATGGAGCAAGTATATCACTCAATTTCAAAACAGATTTACATACTAGTTTCCTAGTACATTTACCAGGTACTGGGCACTATTCTAGGAAATGGGGATATATCAGTAAACAAAGTTTACTGCCACAGTTCCCTGCCCTCCTGTAGCTTACATTCTAGAGGGAGATGGACCACAGGTATATTCTCAAAAAGGGTCAATGACACACAAAAAAATGCTTAGGAATCATGATATTAAAACTGTGGCCTTCAATGTTGTGTATCAGAATCATCTGAGGGAATCCTTAAAAATCCAGATGCTAGAGTCCATTCCTGAGATTCTGATTGAATGAATCTGGAGTTGGGCTTGGAAATCTGCATTTTGAAGCTCCCTGCTGATTTTTTATATACAGTCAGATTTGAGACAGTTGTTTCCCAGAAAAGAGGCTGTAAATGAAATTCTGCTTACCAAGGAGGGCCACGGAAAATCTTTCAGAAACACTATGGGGGAATGGGATTTTCAGTCTTGAATATCCCAAGAGAGATGCATCAACATTCTTCGCTTATTATTATTAGCTTAGAATAGCACCATACAAACAGGCTTTAACATTATTTAAATATATGCCTACATATTTTTAAGCTCTAAAAAGGAGGGTATGATTATCGCCTAACCTGGAACCCCAAATGCTTTCGTAATTCCCTTTCCAAATAATAATACCAATAAATATAAAGAACTTTTATTAAATGCCGTTTTACAAGTATTCACTTTACAAGCTTAGCACTTTACAAGTATTCTCCCATGTAATGCTCTCCAGAACTCTCGTTTTACAGAGTAGAAAGGGGAGGCTCAGGGAAGTCACGGAGCTCCTCCAAAGTCATACAGAGAGCGGACCATTGGGAACCTAAATAAACTCCAGAGAGCAGCTCTCTGTCCCTTCAACTCACCACTCTTATTTAGCACCGGGAATCTCTCCTGTGACCAAAGATGAATAAACAGGTTACAAATCTCCAAGGGGGGAAAGAAACTGCTTGGGGTACTGCCTCCCAGGTGGTATCTGGAGAGAGCAGCTTTCCAGGCGGTGGGTATTCTTCCTGTTCGAGGCCACCAAGCTCGTTCCGCGCTCTCACCCTACCCCATCCCCCCGGCGGCGCCGCAGGCAGCAGCTACCCGGCGGCTGTGAATTCCGAGAGGCGGTGGCCGCGCCGAAGCCGCGGGCGCCAGGACGCGGGAGTCGTTCCCAGATCTGGCAGCGATCCTTATCTCCTGTCCCCCGAAGGCTTCCTGCCTCCTCCAGGAGCTTGAGCCCGGGGCAGGTGGCTGGCTTCTGAAGTCTTTGATGGAAGTACGGTTCAAAATCTAGTTCCTATCTAACTGCGGAGATGCGGATCTCCACTCACCCCTTAGTTTCTCTCGCGCGCCTTTTTCTGTCTGTCCTAAAAAGTTGTCTCCAAAGTTTAAAGGTTCTGGTGGGTGCGTGGGAGGGGGGCGCGTGACTCTCCAGGGACACTGGGGAGGCCCAGGAGACCCCACCGCCCTCCTCCCCCGGGTGGCAGAGAGTGCAGCAGATCTACACCAGGATCCGATCCCGCCGAGCAGGCAGCAGCAGGATCGCGCCTCCGGGTGGGTCTCAGGGGTTTAGAGGACTTATAGCTTGGCCAGTCACCGGCCGAGAGCAGTTAGGAGGCTTAGGGCCGGCGTGAGTGCGTGCGTGTGTGCGTGAGTGCAAGTTCGAGCGCGAGGGTGAGTGTAAGAGCCTCCCAACCCCCACCTGTTTGAAATGATTTTGAACTCCCAAAGCCGGATTGTCCGTGTTTCAAAAGTTGCAAACAGTTTGGCCAAAACACATGAGTGTCCTCTCACCCCTGAAGGGTTTTGCTGAGTCTCAGGCCATTGAAAAAAGAGGAGAAAGCCGGGGGGGTTGTGAAGAGGGAGGGTAAGTGGGTGTCTCCAGAAACGTCGGTTTTAGGACCCAACGGGAAGCACACTGGAATCGTTCTCTCCGCGAAGGAGGGGTGGGGCGGACTGGCCGGCTGGCGGCGGCGGGGCGCATGCGCGCGCGTCTCCTTTCGCCGGTCGCAGCGCTCCGCGGCGCGGAATAGAATGAAATGTAACAAAACAAGCTGAGCCTTTGTATCTGCTTAAAGGGGCCGCCGGCACTTCCCTCCAGTTTCCCCCACTCCCCGCTCCGCGACCGCGTCTCCAGGGCTCCAAGCAACTGGGCTGGAAGGGCTTCCCTCAACCGCAAGAACAACCCAGCAGCGAGGAAAGGCGAGCCAGGCGGGAGGCGTTAGAGGAGGCACCGCATTTCCAAACGGCAAGAAAGAAAGGAAGGAAGGAAGGAAAAAAAAAAAAATAACCCAAGCGGCGCAGAGTGGACTCTGGTCCTGGAGAGCCGGGTCGGGCGCCGGAACGCGAACCAAGAGGCACCGGAATGCAAACAAAGCTCGCGGGCGCCTGTGCAGGGCTCGCGGGGGAGCCCAGAAAGTTTGTTTTATGATGGCTTGAGTGCGCGAGTGTGTGCAGGGAAGCGAGGCTGCCAACTTTCGCTCTCGAGTGGCGTTATTTGGAGGGAGATCTCTCTCCTATGAACCAGCGGAGCTTTGGAGGCTTGTGCTTGGGGGCCACCTGTCTCTCATTTATTTATTTTTT
>PVIY010059035.1:0-12218 GCA_004026745.1 Myrmecophaga tridactyla | reverse complement strand
GAATCTCCTTCATTCTCCAAAATGTTTCCTCTTTTATAGGACTTCAGAAACTAATCAAGACTCACTGGAATGGGTGGAGACATGTCCTCACCTAATCCAGTTTAACAACCACTCTCGATTACAATGCTAAATAGGGATTAGTAGAAACAGCTGCCTTTACAACATGGGAGTAGGATTAAAACATGGCTTTTCTAGGATACATACATCATTTCAAAGCAGCACAAACAGTAATCCCTATCCCCACCAATAAATTAAATAGGCCTTGTGTGTGAATGTCTGTCTAAATGTGCATGAGTGTGTGAAATTTAGCAAGCTGATTCTAATATTGAAATTGACAAGCACATTTCCAAGAAGAGTCAATATACTTTTTGTGTGTGTGTGTGTGTGGAGTTAGGCATGAGTTTATTAGGACTTATGGACAGGAGAAGATCTTCCACGGTAGTGACAGGCTCTGGAAAATAAGGGTTAACGCTCCGTAAAAGGGGAAAGGAATACAAGGGTTTATAAAGGTTTAGAACAAAGAAATTTCATAGGGTGTGACAACAGAGTTTCAACAGGGTCTCGTGACACAGGGGTTTGGAGGTTTGTTATTAGCAGTGATCAGGGGAGGGAAGTTTCAGTGTCTTCTTTATGATACCATATGTACATCCTTTCCCCGCCGAGGAGGTCTGATGACCTTTAATGTCTGTCCCGTTCATATAGGCAGCTACGTGCAATGACTTGCTTCAGTATGGAGGGGAATGCTCTCAGTATCGAGGGGAATACTGGGCACTGGATCGTACAGTCCACCCCCATGCAGCAGACTATGTTGACCATGGGACAGACATTGCATCCATATTCCACAACAGTGTAAGAGACAATAGAACACTTGGAGTTCCCCACACAGAGATAACAGCCCCACAAAAAGATGCTGCCATGGCCAAGAAAAAGAATTAAACCATTTCCCACTTACTAGAAGTAGTGGGGACATGGGACTGTTCCCAGGTACAACATCCTGTAAATGGGAAAATTCTTTTTCAGATTTTCTGAGACATTGAATTTTACCAGGCCAGCAAGATATTCCATGCAGTCCAATTCGTAGGGGTTCATGGTCCAAGGAAGGCCAGTACCGCCTGAAAATGGCAAGTCCATGCAAACCCAATATTGGGTTCAACTGTGGGCATGAGTTACAACTGAAGCCCACTGTAGGAAGATATTTACTAGGGCAGGACAGGAGAAGATGTTTCATGGTGGTGGCTGGCCATGCAAAATAAAAATTAGCACTCTGTCAGAGTCAGTATACTTTTAAATTTTTTTTTAATTGTGAAATATAACATATTTACAAAAAAGGGATAAATTTCAAAGTACATTTTAACAAGTAGCTTCAGTACAAATTTCAAAGTATGGTATGAGTTACAGTTCCACCATTTCAGGTATTTCCTTCTAGCTGCTCTAAGATACTGGAGACTAAAAAGAAATAGCAATACAATGATTCAGCACTCATACTCATTTGTTAAATCCTATCTTCTCTGTTACAACTCCTCCTCCTTTGATCCTTCTCTCAATCTCTAGGGATATTTGGGCTATGGCCATTCTAACTTCTTCCTGTTGAAAAGGGGTGTCAGCATTATGGGGTAGGGGATGCAACTGGTTGATGCCCTTGGAGAGACTGGTAACTCTGGGTTTCAGGGCTTATCTGGCCTAGGAACCATCTGGAGGTTGTAGGTTTTTGAGAAATAAACTTAGTGAGTGAAACTTTTATAAAGTCTCAGCTAGAGACCTGAGTATTCTTTGGGGTTTACAGGAATACTGTTGGTTGGGGCTCAGCATACCATGGCACTTAAGAATATCTACCTGAAGCTTGCATAAGAGTAACCTCCAGAATAGCCTCTCAGCTCTATTTGAAATCTCTTAGCCACTGATACCTTATTTTATTATTCCATTTCTTTCCCCCCTTTTGGTCAAATAGACAGTCAATATACTTTTGAGAAAGAAAAAGAACATATGAGAACTTAATCTACCAGATATTAAGAATTATTTTTTAAAAAGCTATAGAAATTAAGAGTTTGTGGTATTGGTTTAGGGATAAGCAGATAGATCAACTGAACTGAATAAAGTGTCTCAAAACAGACCCACTTATAGTGGATTTCTGATTTATTAAAAATGCCAGTATAGAGAAGTGGAGATAGAACATTCTTTTCATTAAGTAATGACAGTGGAACAACTGGATGCACATATTATAAACAAAATGCTCTGGAACCCTTCCTCACACTATACACAAATGTCATTTACTTGTGGATTAAACACATTCTTTAGATTTTATTATAAAAATATTCAAACTTATATAACAATAAAGAATAGAGTAAAGTGTCTTTGTATATCTACCAGATAGAGAGCCAGCAGCATAGATCAAGTAGGGCATCTGGAGGGCAAAGGACTGAAAGAGACTGGGGACACTGATCATTTGAGTGACAGGAGAGCTAGAAATCATAGAAGCTAAGGAGGAGGAAAAGGAAGGGCAATTCCTTCTTAAAACGGCAGCTGTGTAAGCCCCCTTGTCTTCTACAAGTTGGCCCAGTTACCTCATGGGCTTTCATGTTAAAAGAGTAGTCTATGGGACTTTGTGCTGACTTCAGAGAAGGCTATCTGTGACAATGATCTGTCCATTACATCTACCTCCACACCACTAACCCTCTTGAATCGTAGATCTCTGAACCTGCAGACATATAACCTGGAAAGTACCATTCCAGGGAGTAAGGAACAGAGATATTTCACTCACTATAAATACATTGATGAGAACCAAAAAGACATTAGTGACAAAGAGTTCCAGCTTGTCCAGTATGCAATGGGAGCAGTATCCTACCTCTTGTACACCAGGATGAGTACTCCATTTGTATAAGAAAAGTTTAGACCTCTCCTCTATTTTGGTTATGTAGAGGTCTCCTGCAAGTTATGCTGCATAGCAGGGAAACCCTCTTATAGAGACCCACAACCAGAATTTGGAGTAATTAATGGAGCAAGAAAGAAGTCTCTCTCTCTCTCTGCTGACATCAGGGATACTCTGAGTGGAGAGAGGTCAGGAAGTTAATAGTGATCCTGAGCTAATTCCACAGTCAGTTGGCAGACAACTTCAAATGATACCATTGGGAGGGCCCCCTCCCCGGGGAAATGAGGGCAGGATGTGTCCTGGAAGTGTCTAAATGAGAACTCTCCACCATCTAAATGCTATTTGGGGATCTTGGTTAAAACGTTTTAGGTCACCCCAAAATATGTCCACAGAGTTATAAACTGATGGGGAATTTGAGGAGGATCAGCCATATTTTAGATATCTTGTCAACCTTGGGTACTTTTCAGCCCAGAACAAAGAGTGTTCCCACCATGTATTTCCTTCCAGCTGCCATCACCCTTAAGATTAATGAGCATCTCTTACTCAAACGTTTCATGAACCAATTTCTGCCTGTCACTCCTTAACCATTTTAGGCTTGGAATCTTGGAATCTTGGAATTTAGGAATAGAGAAAGACTAAAATAAAGAGTTAATATCTGGGTAGAAATGATACACTTTGTTTTCTTGTATTAGTTTTCAATGATGCATAACAATTTGCCAAAAACTTAAAGGTTAAATAAACACAAATTTATTAGCACACAGTTTCTGTGTGTCAGGAGTTCAGGCACAGCTCGACTAAGTTCTCTGTTTTAGGATCTCATCTGGCTGCAATCTGGTTCAAGTTCAGTGTGTTCTCACTTAATGGCTCAATTGGAGAAGATCCACTCCTAGCTCACTCGGTTTGTTGGCAGATCTCATTTCGTTTGTCCATTTGACTACAACTTTTTTTTTGTCTGACTGTTAATTAAAGGCCAGTCTCAGTTCCTAAATGCTCCCTGCGGTTCCGTGCTATGTGGCCTTCTCCATAAGCAGTTTCACACATGGCAGGTTTATTCTTCAAGGCAAACAGGAGAGCAAGAATCTATCTTCTGACAAAATTGTGGTTTGTATAATGTCTTAATCAGGAGAGTAACATCTCTCCTTTGACATGTAATACAATCAATCGCTAGAGAGACATTCCATTATCTTTGCCATAATCTGTTGATGAGAATCAAATCACAGGCACTACCCATCCTTAAAGATAGCCATACACAGGGCATGGCCACTTGGAGGTAGTGTCATTTGGGCCACGGTGGACTCTGTCCTTCAAAGTCTGCTCTCTGTCTCCATTGGTTCATATTCCTACCTTATGTAAAATACATTCATTCTTCATGAAAATCTTGCCCAATGAAGTTGTCAGAAGTTCAGTGTATGGCAACTTCTCTTACCCCTCAAATCCCCATCATTTGTGATGTCTACTTTCCTGATGAGGATAGCAAAGTGCTAGGTAGAGTCTAGTCCGTTCAGGTCAAGGCCAAAGAGCAGCTCCATTTGCTCAGAGGCTCCTTAGAGGATCTCAGAGAAGGGTCCTTGTTTTTTGTCTTATTTCGGTCTTCATTTTTTAAATTCTTCTAATGATGCATGACTGCATTTGCATGCATGAGATTCAAGCAAACGCTATTATTTGCAGTAGTGAAAGAGAATATCCACTTTCACCCTCTTTCCTTTTCAACCCGCAACCCAAAGATAACAAATGTTAATATTTTAGTCCCTTTCTGTGAATTTAGATGTGATAGCATATATCTATATTTATATGTATATTTATATGTATTCCTATACACACATATGTGCTCTTGCCCATATATAATTGCATATATTAAAAATTATCATGTCTTGGGTCTTATATATAGTGTGTGAAGCCTTGGAGATCTTTCCGTATCATATGTATAGATCTACATTATTGATTTTAATGTTTTTAAGTGTTTTCATTGCTTGGAGGTGCTATAATTTAAATTTGTGTGCTTTTTTTTTCAATTTTATTTGTTTTTCAATAAGTGTGAATCCTTGAGGGGTACAGCATTACATGAATTTGGTGTCCATTGGCCTCAGCAGGAAGATTGCTTCAGAATTTGCCACAAACCATGCCATTATTTCCATGGGCACAATTTATTTTTCTCTAGATTATTCCGGTTTTGCTAGCTTTACTGCCAGGAATCATTGTGTTGATTTTTGTTACATATGCATAAGCACATGTCTTGCCCAGATAGAATTCAGTTTCACCTTGGGCATAAATACCTTCAGTTTTAAGAAGACTGTGCACTCCTGCTAGTTCTAGAGACCCCACTTATAGTCAGCAAAAAGAGCCTTGGACCACAGTCTTCCAGACATATTTGCCATTTCAGAAGTCCTTTTCCCAGCATGATTCCGCAGGCTCCAAGATGGTGAAAAGAAGTCTGTGTGCTTTTCACAGACATTTGGTATATTGATAGTATTTCGCTGTTATGAACAAAGAAATAATGAACAGTTTTATTACACAGTATTTTACATACATGTAAATACTGTTTTAGGAAATTTTTGGCTACAAGAACTAACTAGTGGACTTCTACAGCCCTATGGTATGTGAAATAGTCACAGTGCATAATTTATCATGGGGAAAATGATCAGAATATGTTCCTGGTCATCTTCACACTTTCCTGGTTAGAGGGTCTCTGCATGAGTGCTCAATGATGGCTGTGGCCTGTGAAGTGCTTGCTGTTGGCACTTTTATTAGTTCTTGTGCATGAAACAGCTGCAGCCCTATTGGTGGAGGATCTGGCATTTGAATGGCCCTGGAGAATATTCTACGGCCTAACAAGAGGCAAAGCCTGGGAAGTACAGTTGAAAAGGGGATAGGAGGAGGAAGGGGGGTGCTTCTGCTGTTTCTGTGCCTTGAGACTCCCTAGGCCCTGGGTATCACCTCAGCACATCTCCCCAAAGCTGCTTAAAATATCTCAGGGATAATAATAGGGGTGAAGCTGTGAGGGCCCTCTCTGTTTTGGAGTTTGGTTCCCTCAGTCCTCCCTCATGGAGGTCCCCATCTAGGATCCATGCTCCTTGATTAGAAGCTGTATGGGTACTGTCACATCATCGCATGCTCTGACTTTTGCCAGACAACATCCCATATAGCAAATGGGTCAGAATCACAGGGTAAATGTCAGAAGGAGAAGTTGCCACACAAGGCAAGGGTCCCAGGATAGGCAATGGGCTGTAAGAGAAAATCATACTGATCTACTCCTTCTCTTCACCAGGCAGACTTAGCATCTTGAGATGGTTCTGTGAGCCTCTGATGTTTTGACAGTAGCTAACATTGCATAGTCCAGCACAGTGACATTTTTAAAGTCTCATTTGCAATAAGAAATACATACCAGGTGTATATGCTAGTGATTTTCTGTTTATATTTATGTATCTGTACATATACTTAATCTCAAAAGTCCCAACAAAATACCTAGCCCTTAATGAAAGGTTGAACTTAAATGTAAAGGAATGGATAGAAGTGAAGACAGTTCATTAGTGGGTTTATGAGTAATGTTGCCATATTGAAGGTGAACATGAATGAAAGGGGTTGTATAGCACCATGTATCCCACCAATTAGCACTACAAATATAAATAAGTTCTTGCATGAACTACTTCAAAAGTATGAATCTTGTACAAAGAGTCAATAATAGAGGGGTATGGGGGAAACTAGTATTATATGCTGTTTATTAGCTAGGGTTCTCCAGAGAAACAGAATCAGCAGGAGATATCTGTAAATATAAAATTTATAAAAGTGTCTCACATAACCCTGGGAATTTAAGAGTCCAGTATCTGTAGGGCAGACCACAAGCTGGCAGCTCCAATGAAGGTCCTTGACGAACTCTCAGGAGAGACTAGCTGGCTGAAGCAGGAAGAGTGATTGTCTCTTTGGAATCCTCCTTAAAAGCCTTCTGGTGATTAGATTAAGTGTAACTCATTGCAGAAGACACTCCCTTTAGCTGATTGCAAACGCAGTCAGCTGTGGACACAACCAACGTGGTCATGATTTAAGTCCATGAAATGTCCTCATAGCAGCAGAACAGGCCAGCGCTTGACTGGCAAGACAACCGGGCACCATCACCTGGCCAAGTTGACACCTGAACCTGACCATGACACATGCTATGGTCTATACTTAATAGGAAGACATCAAGAGTACCACAGCAATACCAGGCATAAATAACTTGGGAGAAAGGACAAGAGTTCAGGGGAGGTTTGGACTTTCTATTTGGTGAGGGTGTGTTTAACAGTTATTTTCCTCTTTGGAACAGTGTAATTTGCCTAAAATTGAGAATGTTGATGATTGTAAAACTAAATGAGGATAATGTGAGATATGGATTGTTGACTTTGGATATTATATATCATGCCCAATGGATGGAGGTGGCTTAAGGATACATTGACTAAGAAGTAGAATGGTAACTGTAGTATATACAGATGATCGAATATTGTGCAGCTACAGAAAGGAATGAAGCTGTGAGGCATGCAATGAGGTGAATGAACCTTGGGGAGACTATATGATGCAAAATGAGCCGGCAACAAAAGAACAAATATTGTGCAGTCTTTTTGAGAAAATACCTATAAGAAAATTGGGGCCTAGATTGTAAGCTGTCATAGCAGTTACATTAGTCCAGAGCTATTAAAGTTATTTCTAGATTCTGAGATGCTGTGCTATATATGCATAAGCTGATATCTCCCTGGAACTTTGGGTACCTGTGTGACACCTAGGACTCAGAGTTGGAGTTCTGCAGCTCGGAAAGTCAGCATTGCTGCATACAGCAGCTGTTAAAGAAACTGAAAAAGAGATCAGACTTCGATTAGAAATAAGAATGAAGCTGAATGTGTTGGGATTAAGGTGAATCAGAATACCGGGGTTAGGATGACATTGTCTGTATTTTAGAACTTCACCTACTGTATGAGATGAAAGGAAGAGAGGTTAATTTTATCCAAAACCTACATTTTCTTTAGCACATAATCTAACTTAACCTGTCTGGATAGCTCATTTAAAGAACCTAAGCACATGGAGCCCAGAATGGGAATGAAGGCTTGTAATTCTGTATAGCTTAAGGTAATACCTGGATACATCCTAGAGTATGTTGGGCAGTTAACTAAAAAGTATTGGCAAAGTCCCTTGAGAGATGGAAGAAAAGATAGGGAACTATTAAGCTTTACCACTGGGGAAAGCCTGAGATTGTCTCAAATATTAGGGACCCCTAAGTCAATAGTCCAAAAGTCTTGAGGTTTGCTTTCATTAAGCCTATTTATGTAGTGGAGAACCTGAGCCTACCTGTAGTCATGCCTAAGAATTACTTCCAGAGAACCTCTTTTGTTGCTCAGATGTGGACCCTCTCTCTCTTTAAGCCCAACTCTGCAAGGAAAATCTCTACCCTCCCCCTGCATGGGACATGACATCCTGGGGTGAAAGTCTCTCTGGTAAGGTGGGACATGATTCCCAGGGATGAGCCTGACCCTGCATCATGGGATCAACCACACCTTTCTGACCAAAATGGGAAAAGATATATATAAAAAAAAAATGAGGTATCAGTGGCTAAGACTGTTCAAATAGAGTTGAGAGGCTATTCTGGAGGCTACTCTTACACAAGCTTTAGCTAGATATTGCTAATTACCACTGTTTACCAAACCCAACTGTTCTAGTTTCCAAGCTACCAGGATGCAATATACCAGAAACAGAATGGCTTTTAAAAAGGGGAATTTATCAAGTTGCAAGTTTACAGTTCTAAGGCCATGAAAAATGTCAAAATTAAGGCAAGGCTATGAAAATATCCAAATTAAGGCACCAACAAGAGGTTACTTCCACTCAAGAAAGACCAGTGGAGCTCAAGGTTTCTCTCAGTTGCAAGGGCACATGGGAAGCCTGCCAGCTTTCTCTCCCGGCCTCTTGTTTCATGAAGCTCCCCCGGGGGTATTTTCCCTCTTCATTTCCAAAGATCTCTGGCTGTGTGGGCTCTCAAGCTTTTTCCAGAATGATTCCCTCTTAAAGGGCTCCAGTAAGCCACCCCATGTCAAATGGGTAGAGATACATCTCCTTGGAAACTATCTAATCAAAAGTTACCACCCACAATTCAGTGGGTCACATCTCCATTGAAACAGGCAAAATGCTCCCACCCAGTGCTATTGAATGAGTATTAAAAAAACTTGGCTTTTCTAGGATACACAGCAGATTCAAACTGGCACACCAACCAACACTATTCCTGTTAATCCTAAAGAACACCTAGGGCTTTATCTGAGATTCTCCAAAAGTTTCATGCACCAAGATTACTTTCCAGAAACTTACAAACACCAGATGGGCTCCTAGGCCACATAAGTCCTGAAACCCAAAAGGGCCATCCTCTCCAAGAACGGTTCTGCCCCCCATCCCATATTATCAATACCCCTCTCCGAAGTAAAAAAGTTAGAAAGGGCAGAGCCCAAACACCCCTAAAGATTTGGAGAAGGATCAAATAGAAGGAGCGGTTATAACAGAGAAGATAGCATTTAACAAATGAGTATGATGCTGAATCCTTACATTGATATTTCTTTTAGCCGCTATTGTCTTGGAGCAGCTAGAAGGAAAAACCTAAAATTGTGGAACTGTAACCCATACTAATCTCTGAAATCTGTTCCATAACTACTTGCTACAAGGAACTTTGAAATTTGTTGCTATTGTGTATATATGTTGTCTTTCATAATAAAAAATGTTTTAAAAAATAGCCCTACTACATGTGATCCACTCTGATATTCACTATTTGATTTTTTAGTTTATTCACTATATTCTATTAAAATACTAATGAAACTGCCAGTACTTACGTGTAACGACTTTTCAGATAATTATTAGTATATCTGCTGGAGTCATATGGCTTCAAACAAGTCAAACTTTTGTGCTATGCTGATATGACCTCATGTATACTGGCACCCATCATGTGAAGTACTTTCTCAGATTCCTGCATTGAAATAGTAGGAATTCATTGTCCCAAGGCACACTGGTAAGAAACAAGGACAAACCTTTAAAATCTCTGCTCCAACCAACCCAGACATCTGCTTCCTTTTGCCTGCTGACCACCTGCCTCGACTTCAGGGCGTGCCTCTCCTCCCTCCACCATGAAAAATTCTTAGAGTGGACTTTAGATCCATAAAGAAACTATCAATACATTGTACTTCATCAATGTCAAAACCTTTCACTCTGTGAGAGACAATGTTAAGAGAAGGGTAAAAAGAAATAAGAACCATAATTGGGGAGAATATATTTGCAAATCACATATGTGATAAAATAATTGTACCTAAAATTTAATAAAGAACACTCTAAACTCAAATGTAAGAAATAAAGACATAAGACATAAGACATTTAACCAGAGGGGATATTTTGATAGCAAAGAAGCAGGTAAAAAGATATTCAACATTATTATCCTTTGGAGAAATGTAAATTTAAGTTGTGATAAGATGCCTCTACACGCAACCCACAATGTCTAAAATAAAAATTACTGTAAATACCAAGTGTTGGTGAGGATGTGAAGCAATTGAATCATCTCTCATACATTGATAGTAGGAATGCAAAATGGTCCAGATCTCCTAGAAACAATTTGGCAACTACTTATAAAGTTAAGCAGACACTTAACATATGACCAAGCAAGCCTCTTCTGAGAACTTACCCTAGAGAAATAAAAACATATTTTCACTTAAAACACCACATAGGAAATGCTAAAGCAGCTTTATTTGTAATACCCCCAAAATTGAAGACAACCCAATTGCCCTTCAATGGATGAATGGATAAGTTACATCATACAATGGAATACTACTCAGCCATTAAAAACACACAAACAACTAAACAATTTGGATGGCTCTCAAGGTTATTGTGCTGAGTGATAAAAGCCAATTGGAAAGTCAAATCTTAAATTCAATTTCAATAGTATTCTCAAAAGGACAAAATTATAGTGATGGAGAAGAGATCAATGCTTGCTAGGGGTTAAATTTGTGGGGAAAGTGTGACCCTAAATGGGGCACATGAAGAGCTTTCCATGTGATGATTGAACACTTCTATCTCTTGATAGTGGCAATCTTTACACAAATCTATACATATGGAAAAATTTGGTAGACCTACAACCACTCCCCCCATATCATATGAGTGTGTGTTAAAACTTGCAGTCTGATTTAGGTTGTAATTTAGTTAACGATATCGTACCAATATCAACTTATGAGTTTTGATAAATGTACTGTCACTAAGTTTTGAGTGAGGCTGAGTGAAGGGTTCACCGAAAGTATCTGTACTATTTTTTTTTCTTTTTTGGCCTGGGCAGGCACCAGGAATCGAACCCAGATCTCCGTCATGGCAGGAGAGGACTCTGCCACTGTGCCACCATTGCCCGCCCTATTTTTACAATTTCCATGTGTCTAAAATTATTTTAAAATATAAATGCTTAAAATAAAATAGGGAGGCTTCCAATTGTGATACTAACTAGTAGTGTCCACTGATGTCTTGTTATTCTTCCCTCATAGACATTTCTCAGCCACCTTGCATTCATTGGGCCACCTGAAATTGATATGTATCTCATAGAAAGAGTGATTTAAATAAAATGCAGAGCTATAAAAAGGCAGTGGGATATGACAGTATTGCTTATGAGCAATCTTGGAGTGATAATTGGTGGAAAAGTTAAAAAATAAAGGATAGAGAGAAAAAAATCTGCTTAAGGGGAGAATATCCCAATGTTTCTAATAATACAAAGAAATAAACAACATTGCTTGCAAACTTTCTTGTTCATCCATCTCATCATGGAACTTGCCAGTAGTGGATAAAATATTTTTAATAACACAAGTCACTTCTATATTCTACAGTAACCTCTCAAGCAGTGAAAGTTGTTTCACATTTTACTATAGATCATGTGACAATTTAGGGGCTGGCTCCAAAAATATATATATATATATTTTCAATTCCATCAAGCTTGGGTTATTACTATAATTAAGATAGAGCTTGATGTCTACTTTTACAAAAGCATGTGATCTCTGGGATGCAATTTCCCCAGCTGTACAAGTAGAAGCATGAAAAAAAATCAAGTCTAGGTCCCTTCACGTACTGAAACAATTAAAGAACTCTAGGGCAGGAAGTAGACTTACCTGTCAGAAGAGAAATCATCAGGAGCTCTCTCAAAAGGAGACAGAACAGGGACAACATAAGAGGACACAAGAAGAAGAAAAGCAAAGCAAAGAGTCATTAGATTAAGAGAGTCCCATCAAAAGCTCGGCAGAGCAGAAATGTCATGCACCGGAGGGAGGCTGGCTCGAAACCTAACATGGTCCATGTATTCCTCTGAGCCACTAAAACAAGACAGTCCGACATA
>PVIY010059034.1:0-12230 GCA_004026745.1 Myrmecophaga tridactyla | reverse complement strand
AGGGCCAGATGGCTTCACAGGGGAATTTTATCAAATATTCTATAAAGAACTAAGACCAATTCTGCTCAAATTTTTCCAAAAATTAAGGAAAAAGTAACTCTATAGGTAGAGTCATAAAATAGAGCTCATTTTATGAAGCTGATAACATTTTAATACCAAAACCAGGTAAAGATGCTATAAGAAAGGAAAACTACAGACCAATCTCCCTAATGAGCATAGATGCAAAAATTCTCAGTAAAATGTTAGCAACTGGACTCCAACAGCACATTAAAAGAATTATACACCATGACCAAGTGGGGTTTATACTAGGAATGCAAGGATGATTCAACACAAGAAAATCAATTAATGTAATACAGCGCATTAACAAATCGAAAGGGAAAAATCACATGATCATATTGATTGATCCTGAAAAAGCATTCGACAAAATTCAGCATCCTTTTCTGATAAAAACACTCCAAAAGTTAGAAATCAAAGGTAACTACCTCAGTATGATAAAGGGAATATATGAAAAACCAATAGCCAGCATCAAACTCAATAGAGACTGAAAGCCTTCCGCCTAAGATCAGGAACAAGACAAGGATGCCCACTGTCACCACTATTATTCAACACTGTGCTAGAAGTTCTAGCTAGAGCAATCAGGCAGGACACAGAAATAAAAGGCATCCAAATTGGAAAGGAAGAAGTTAAAACTCTCATTATTTACAGATGATATGATACTATACTTGGAAGATCCTGAGGAATCTACAGCAAAGTTACTTGAGCTAATAAACAAATTCAGCAAGGTGGTAGGATATAAAATTAATGTGCAAAAATCATGAACATTTCTATACACAACAAAGTCGTGAGGTATGCAACGATATGAATGAATATATAGGGCATTTGGTGAGACAAAATAAGCCAGAAACAAAAGAACAAGAATGGTATGGTTACCTTTAGAAAATGCTTATAAGAAAACTGGCCTAGATGGAAAGCTTTTAGAGCACACACATTAAGTCCAGAGTGGTGATAATTATTTCTGGATTTTGAGATACTGTTTCATATATAACCTGATATTTAGAGATAAGAACGAAGCCAAACAGTTGGGGTTAAAGTAATTCAGAACATAGGGGCAAGGAAGACAGTATCTATATTTTAGAATCACAGATATTCTCTGAGAACAATGAAAGAAAGGCCTATTTGGTCTGGAACTGAAATTTTCTGTAGTGCATAATCTAATCCAACCTATCTATACACTGCACTTGAACAACTGAAACACAGGGAGCATAGAATAAGAAAGCTGTCCTTTAGGGTGGGCCACGGTGGCTCAGCAGGCAAGAATGCTTGCCTGCCATGCCAGAGGACCCGGGTTCGATTCCCGGTGCCTGCCCATGTGAAAAAAGAAAGATGTCCATATAGATTACTGTAATGCCTGGATACATCCCAGAGTATATTAAGCAGATAATAAAAAATATTGGCAAAGTCCTGAGGCAGGGGGGGAAAATATGGAACTATTACACCTTACCATCAGGAAAATTACAAAGTCTGTTTTCATCTTTAGTCTTTTATCTGCAGAAGTGTGTATGGGTCCCAGAAAGTCCAAATTGGAGAATAACTGAGTCTTCCAGAGTTGAATCAGAAAATCAGAGGTGAGGGTGTGCCATTTGCCAGTACAAGATCACGGTTCAATTTCTAGCTGTTGGGCAAACAGTTCCCAGGAGGGAATGTTGATGGATCTCCTCCACAGCTTTTCCCCCCTAACATTTCTCTCCTTTCTTTTTTAACGAAAGAACTTATATTTCTAAAGAATAGTGTTTGGGAAGATAGCTAAAAACGAAAGATGGTGAACAAAGGATCACATGTTACAACTTGGTTAAAGACCTTGAATCAGATAAGGTACTAGCTGGCAACAAAAAAACTGAGATACTACAAACATGAGCAGTTTAACTTGGCCTTCTACTTATACTCTGGGGGAAAGGTATCTTTCTTGTGATGGGTCCCTACCAAAAAAAGGGGGAACAAGTAAACAATTATAACACAGTGTGAAAAATGCACACTGTGCATTAGAGGTAAACACAGGATTCAGTGAGATTATATTGACACCTAACACAGGCTCAGAGTACAGAGTAATGCGAGAGAGGGCTTCCTGCAAGATATGGTATCTGAAATGAGTTTTGAAGGATGAATAGGATTTTGCCTGGTAAAGAAGCTGTGGTGGCATTTCACAATGAAAAGAAAAATAATCTTTCCAAAGGCACAAAGTCATGAAAGAGGAGAAGGAATAGGCAATCTGCAAGTAATTCTGCTTAGCTGAATTATAGTTTGAAGGGACAGTGAGGTGATTGTAAGAGGGCAGGGGATGGAATGGCAAAATAAGAGGCTGGAGCAATGAACAGGAGCCAAATCATGAATGGTCTTGTATGACACTATACTCTAAGCTCCATAAATGTTACGACTATAATAATTAATCTTCATGAGAGCAGAGACTGTATCTTCCATTCATGTGTTCATTCCCAATGTCTCTAAGATGGTACATAGCACAGCAGAAATGCTCCGAAAGTGGAACTGATAGAATCCTAGGCTAATACATTTAAACATTATCCTGAAGCCAAGAAGATACATTGAAGGGTTTTAAGCAAAGAAATGACATGGTTAGATTGCCATTTTAGATAGCCTCTGATTTCTGGATAGGGAATAAATGGAAGACGTGAGCACCGTATGTGGGGGAAATGGCTATAAGTCTACTTCAATAATCCAGGTGAGAGAAGATGATAGCCAAGAATGAGGAATTTGGAAAATTGGATAGATTCAAGAGATATTTAGGAGTTAGAATGAACAGGAAAGGGGTATTGGATGAGAAAGGAAAGGCAAAGAACAGAAACGTATTAAAGATGGTACCACCAGTTTGCTGATTTGAACAAAAAGATGGTACTATTTGCTGAGATGGCGAATGCATAAAGGAGCATGTTTGTGGAGTAGAGAAGAGGAATGGTAAGGAGTGATGTGGTCTGGTTTGGGAAATGGTATGGGATCATGTATGTGGTATGTAAGGAAAGTAAGGGAAAAAAATAGTTCCATTTTGGACAATGACTTTAAGGTGCTTGAAGGATATATAGGTGGATAGAAATCCAGTAGTCAGTTGGACATATATCTAAGTCTCAAAAGAAAAATCCAGAAACACAAATTTGAGGATCTACATAAAGATGGTAATTTAAAATATACATCCCATTTGGTTGGCTCCCTCTACCTAAAAAGCTGGGCCACCATTGACTAAATCCTTAATCGGTATTTAATCTTCGTCCTCATATCCCCTAACCCAGTTCAGGCCCCTGAGAGACCATCAGGAGACTGGGTAAAATTGTCTGGATCCACTACAGCTTCTATTAATACACACAGCTACCAACATTTAACAGCACAAGGGTGCCCTCCAGTGTTCAATAGGATACATACCAAAGACACGGAACAAAATTCTGAACCTTAGTTTCAACTAGAACCACTGCCCAGCCACTCTCACTTCTGGGGAAACTCACTAGCAACATACAAAAACAGATGGGGGGGGAGGCTTCTAGGTACTCAAGATTCTAGCAAGGCATGAGGGCAAGCACTATTATTCTCTTAAAGCAATATATTTTTTCAGTAGCCACGCCAGTTATTTCCTGAACGGAAAGAACAGGAACTGCCGTCTGGGTTCTCCGCAAACCTCAGGGGAAAACTACAATATGGATTTGTCAGACTCCCTAACAGAAATAGGGGAATCCATGCCGCAGGCCTCCTGAACCGACTAGTCTGAATATGTACTAACCAGAGCCAGCCATTTTGTCCACAGAGGTTAGCTCTACTGCTGGAAACTTCGTTGCTTAGTCAACAGGATGCCAGAATGGTGGTGGGAAATTTTACCGTTAACTGCAAAGGGTAGTAGGGAAAATACTCCATAACATAAAATTCAGAGTAGGGTATGCTCTGCAGGCCTTTAACCTGGTGACCGGAACCCAAAGCCACGCTGGTTTAAATGAATACACTTAAAGATCACACAGGGAAACACAGAGCCCTCCATTGAGGGGCAGCCAGGGCCAGTAGGAAAGAAACAGGGATTCCAAAATATGAATTGAGATTTCGCTTGTCCAGTCCAGTCCCCAAGTCCTACGGCTCGGTGAAGCGAGGTCTGTGACACTTAGGATTCCAGGCCAGCCGGGAACTGGTCCGGCCATATTTGCGCTCGCGCCGTAACGTCCTCCACCTCCACCTCCCACTCACGCCACCCCCAAATCCCCCTGCCGAACACACTCACTCGGGGCCTTCCAGGCAGCGGGGCAGGCTGAAGGTGGCGACGTGACAGCGAGTGACAGTACAGAGCGGGGCGGCAAGCACCAGTAGGAACGACGGCGCTGATTTTAGAATGATTGGCACATCTCCCTACACTCTGACTCACGTGATTGGCTGACGCGCCACCCCCTTTCATGCATGGGGCCCTTGGGCTGTAGCCTCGGAGGCCACGTCACCGCGCACAAGCTGTGGGCTGAGGCTGGCGGAAAGCGCTCCATGGGCCCACCCCACAGAGGGGAGGGGCTGAGTCATTGGCGTTTTCTGCCATTTCTGAGGGTAGGCCTTGCCCAGAAGCGTCCGTTGCCGCCATCTTGTTGACGTCATTCCTGCCGTTTCTACCGAACTGAATTTTTTTTCGTTAAAAAATACGTCATGTGTTTTGTCTTTCTTTCCCTGATCAAAAATAGCTGAAGAAAACTTAGATAACGTGGTCATTTACAAAAAAGTAAGTAATAAAACCTGTTAATCTTGTCACCAAAGAACACTACACTTAACCCTCTGGTGTATAATATGCTTCTAATACATATGTGTGCATATTTATATATGAGAGAGAAGAGAGAGAGGTGGATACAGGTATTAATTAGGTAACACTAACAGCTAAATCAGTGATATAGCACAATAAAGTTTATTTTGTGTTCATTTAATTGTTTAATGTGCATGTTTCACACAGTAGTTAGTTTTTCTTGTGGTGGTAATTCGGAGACCCAGAAACTTGGGGCTCCTCCATCTCCAGATCTGCTGAACTGATTTTTGACGAGACTCAAAAGTAATTTAAAGGGGGGGAACGATAGCGTTTTCCACAAATTCTCTTGGAGCAACTGGAAATCCATAGGCAAGAAGCAAATCTCTACCAAAACTCACACCTAATACAAAAATTGACAGATCATAGTCTTAAATAGGAAAAATAAAACATGATCTAAGAAACTGCCTGCTGTCTCACAGGGCCGGCTCTCTCAGAGGGAACCCTTATCTGTCAAGGGGCTAGTATCTATTCTTAAGTAAAATAAAATGTCATCTTGGGCACTGCTCAGAGCAATGCTTTCTAAGAAATGCCAGATACTTTAAAAAATTGACTACAGGATCTTTCTGAGAAAATAGAGCACACCCTACAGTAATGCAGTTATGTCATAACTGATGTTAGCCAGATTCAGTCCAGTAGAGATAGCTTAGGAAGCATAACATAGTAATGAAGGTATATCTTTTCTCCTCTTTGTAAGAACCTCTAATGGAATAAAAAAAAAAAAAACTGTCAGCTAGTCGTTGGGACCCCCTGCTTGGAAATTCCCTAAATGCCTTTATAAGAAGCTGTGACCAGATAGCTATTGAACTCACTTAATCTTCCCCCTTTTAAGATCTCCTTGATTCTTAACAGTTTCCTTCCCTCCCTCCCTTTCTCTATATGAGCTTTTTTTTTTTTTGCTTTTTCTAAATTATTTTTTTATGAGAGAAGTTGTAGGTTTGCAGAAAAATCATACATAAAATACAGAATTTCCATATGCCATCCTATTAACACCCTGCATTAGTATACCTTTGTTACAATTGATGAGAGAATATTATTATAATTGTACTATTAACTATAGTCCATAGTCAATAAATAATTTTAATGCTTTAATTTTTATATGGTAAAATATATAAATAACTCTCAAAATTCAAAAGTAATACATAGCAGTGAGATCCATGCCCTGGGTCCTATAACAGCTAACTGGTGCCAGGGTCGGATATAAAGACATAGTCTTCAAAAATCTGGTGTGGCAGGGGGGAGATGTGTTCTGATCTCTGATCGTTGCTGTTTTTTTTTTATACATCACTAGTGACTGGTTCATGGGTGGCCATTGTTCCAATCCCCTCAGACAAGATTAGCAAAGGAGTCCTAGTGGTAGTCCCTTTCCTCAAAACAATGGAAATATATTAAAAGACTGCAGTAACTGGACATGTACCAAATCAGTAAACTACAGCTTCAAAGGAAGTCAGGGTGCCCTTACTGGCCACTCCACTACTCCCTCCCCAGGTTGGTTTGTAGCCAGCCTCTGCTCCATTGTGGGTACCTGGCTCTGTTCCGGCAAGAGGTGATAAACACTATGGACATTTGGGTGTTTTCAGATCAGTGCCAATCACCTGGGTAATAATGTGAAAGACTGACCTAGGAGACTCTTATGCTCCCCCAGTCAGAATTTGTCTCCTGCCAGAAGCAACTTGGGACAGCTAAAGCAGTGTAAGAAACAATTTAGTCAAAGTAGCATAGGGCAAAGGCTTACACCCTCAAGTCATTAAATTGAGTACCTAGAGAGGGAGAAATTCTTTTTCATAAGGAGTAGAGGGACATTGAAATTCCTGTAAACACTTAAGGAATTCCTAAGGCCATGAGGAAGCACAAACCTAGTACAAGACAACAGGCTCGAAAAGATAGGGAGAGACAAGGATGCCCCCTTCACCACTATCATTCCATGTTGTACTAGAAGGGCAGGAAAAAGAAACAAAAGGCATCTAAATTGGAAAGGAAAAGGTAAAACTTTCATTATTTGCAGATGACATGATACTATACTTGCAAAATCCTGAGAACTCTACAACAAAGATATGTGAGCAAATAATAAAGAAATTCAACAAGGTAACAGGTTATAAAATTAATTTGCAAAAATCAGAAATGTTTCTATACACATGCAATGAACTAACTGAGAAATCAACTAAAGAAAAAATTCCATTCAAAGTAGCAACTAAAAGAATCAAGTAGTTATGAATGAACTTATCTAGGGATGTGAAGGACTTGTACACAGGAAACTACATAACATTGCTGAAAGAAATCAAAGACCTAAAAAGGTATAAAGACATTCGATGTTAAATGTAGTTAAGATGTCCATTCTACCAAAATTGATCTACAGATTCAAAAGAGTACCAATCAAAATTCCAACAACCTACTCTGAAGACTTGGAAAGGCTGATTATCAAATTTATCTGGAAGGGAAAGAGACCCCAAATAGCTAAAAGCATCCTAAAAAAGAAGAATGAAGTGGGAGGAATAACACTTCCTGTCTTTAAAACATTTCATAAAGCCACAGTGGTTAAAACAGCAGGGTACTGGCACAAAGAGAGAAGTATTGACCAATGGGATCAAATCCGGAGTGCAGAAATAGACCACTAACTCTATGGTTAGCTGATCTTTCACAAGGCCTCCAAATCCACTGAACTGGGACAAAATACTCTTTTCAATAACTGGGCATGGGAGAACTGAATATCAATAGCCAAAAGAATGAAAGAGCACTCCGACCTTACATCCTAAACAAAAATTAACTCCAAGTAGATCAAACACCTAAATATAAGAACCAGTACCATAATGCTCCTAGAACAAAATGTAAGGAAACATCTCTAAGATCTAGTAATATGAGATAGCTTCCTAAACTCTACACCCAAAGCACAGGCAGCAAAAGAAAAATTAGATAAATTAGAACTCTTCAAAATCAAATGTTTTTGAGCCTCAAAGGACTTTGCCAAAAAGGTGAAGAGGCAGCCAACTCAATAAGAGAAAATATTTGGAAATCACACATTGGATAATCATTTGATGTACTGTATACACAAAGAAATCCCACAACTCTACAACGAAAGAACAAACAACCCAATTATAAAATGGGCTAAAGATGCAAATAGGCATTTTTTTTGAAGAACAAATACAGAGGGCTCAAAAGCACTGAAGAGCTGTTCATTCTCATTAGCTATAAGGGAAATGCAGATTAAGACTACAAGGAGATACCACCTCAAACCTATAAGAATGGCTGCTATTAAACAAACAGGAAACTATAAATGTTGGAGAGGATGTGGAGAAATGGGACACTTATGCACTGCTAGTGTGAACGTATAATGGTACAGCTGCTATGGAAGACCCTCAGAAAACTAAATATCGAGTTGCCTGATGACACCACAATAGCACTACTCAATATATACCCAGAAGAGCTGAAAGCAGTGACACAAACAGGTATTTGCCCAACGATGTCCACAGGAGTATTATTCACAATCACCAAAACTTGGAAACAATCCTAGTGCCCGTCAACAGATGAGTAGATTAACGAAATGTGCTATATACATACAGTGGAATATTATAAAACAGTAAAACAAATGACGTCCTGAAGCACACAACAAGACAGATTAGCCTTGATGACAAATGTGAGGGAAATAAGCCAGACACAAAAGGATAGATACTATATGATTACACTTTTATGACCATGGTAAAGGTAAACTCAGAGGCTTATAACACAGACTATAGATGACCTAGAAATACACAGAAGCTTGAGAGGGATGAATAGTTGGCTAATGAAGTTGAACTTAATTGTAAGGAAATACATAGATGTGAAGGTGGTTCACTAGTGGGTCTAGAAGTAATATTACCATCCTGAAGGAGAACATGATTGAAAGCAGATGTATAGACTCATGTGTCCCACCAATTAACACTACAAATATAAATAAGTTCTTGTATGAACTACTGCAAAGGTGAAACTTGTACAAAAAATGTAGAAGTTTGGGGTATATGGGGAAAACTGCTATTGCATGCTATGGGCTATGTTTAACAGGAAAATGTCAATAGTATTGCAGGAATACCAGGGGTATATAATGGGGGGAGGGTCAAGAGTTAGGGGGAGGTTTGGATTTTCTGTTAGGTGAGGGTGTGTTTGTTGCTTATATAAAATTGAGAGTGTGGATAGACTGTTGACGTTGGATATTATACATGATGCCCAATAGATGGAGATGGCTGAAAGATGCACTGGCTGAGAAGTAGATTGGCAAACGATGGTGTATGATCAAACATGATCAAACATTGTGCTACCACAAAAAAGGAACGAAATTGTGAGGCATGCAATGATGTGAATGAACCTGTGGGACATTTGCTGAGGAAAAATAAGTCAGAAACAAAAGAGCAGATACTATATGATCTCAGTTAGAAAATACTTATAAGAATACTTGGGCCTAGGTTGTAAATTCTTATACCAGTCACATTTAGTCTGGAACTGTAATTCTTATTTCTGGATTTTGAGAGGTTGTTTTATAAATGTATAATCTGGTATTATAGATAAAAACGAAGTCAATTAGGTTGGGATTAAGGTAATTCACAATACAGGGGTAGGGAAGATGTTTGAATTTTAGAACTTTACCTAATCTTTGAGACCAAAGGAAGAAAGGTTTATTTTGTCCAAAACCTAAATTTTCTATATACATAACTAACAAAACTTGTCTGAATAGATCATTTAAACAATCCAAACACAGGGAGCCCAGAACAAATATAAGAGCCCTTAATCCTCTATAGCTTAATGTAATACCTGGATACATCCCAGAGTATATTAAGAAGACAATAAAAAAGCATTGGCAAGGTCCCTTAAGGTATGGGGAAAAAATATGGAACCATTAGACTTTAACACCAGTGAAATTCCAGATACTGTGCCAAACATTAGGGATACCCAAATTAATAGGTGAACCCTTTGATCTTAAGGCTTGCTCTTGTGAAACTTATATATGTAGCAGAGAAACTTAGCCTACCTATAGGTAAGCCAGAAAGTCACATCCACAGGACCTCTCTTGTTGCTCAGATGTGGCCTCTCTCTCTAAGCCCAAATCTGCAAGTGAAACCATCAACCTCCCCTCTACATGGGACATGACATTCAGGGGTGAAAGTCTCTCTGGCAGCACGGGAAATGACTCCCAGTGATGAGCCTGGCCCTGGCACATTGGGAACAGCAATTTCATCCTGAACAAAAGTTGAGAAAGAAGTGTAACAAGCAAGGTATCAGTGGCTAAGAGAGTTCCAATAGAGTTGAGAGGCTACTCTGGAGGTCACTCTTATACAAGCTTCAGTGAGACATTGCCACCTATCATAGCTTGCCAAACCCCAACCAAAATCAATCCTGCCAATCCTAAAGAATTTCTAGGGTGTTATATAAGACTCTACAAAGATTCCATGCACTAGGGTAACATTCCAAAAACCTATATCCTCCAGATGGGTCCCTGGGCCAGATAAGTCCTGAAATACAGAGGGGCCAGCCCTTCCAGAATATCAACTAGTTCCATCCTCATCCCATATTATCAACAGCCCCTTCCAACATGAAAAAGTTAGAATGGGCATAGCCCAAATACCTATAAAGAATGGGAGAAAGACCAAACATAATGATGGATTCATATAGTGAATGTCGGATTTAACAAATGAGTATGACTGCTGAATCATTATATTGATATTTCTTTTGGTCTCCAGTGTCTTGGAGCGGCTAGAAGAAAAAAATGAAAAATCATGGAACCATGACCCATACCAATCTTTAAAATCTGTTCTGTAACTACTTGTTAAAATGCACTTGGAAATGTATTGCTTTTTTGTATATATGTTATATTTCACAATTTAAAAACTAAAAAAATCTGCATATCACAAAAAAATGACAGGGAGGACACTGTACTTTGCAGTTTGCTCATACAGATCTTCTTGATAGGAGGGAGAACTCTGAAGGAGAGCATCAGCCAATGCATGCCAATTTACAAAGTCTATGAAAGGTGATTTTTCCTCTGGTTTGTTTTGTTTTGTTACCTACCAGCACTTAAAACAATCTCTGTCATAACACAAGCTGGTTACAAACTCAAAAACAGCACAGTAACAATCCCAAGCTTAAAAATTTAAAATATTAAATTGTACAATGTACAACAAAATAATACAAGGAATCAAGAAATGATAGCCAATGCAAAAGAAAAGTCTAAAAATCCAGAAAACATCAACTAAAAATACTAGACTGTGGACATATTAAACAAAGACTTCAAAAAATTGATCCTCAATAGGACCAATGAGATGAAAGAAAATACAGAGAGAATTAAAGGATATAAGGAAAACAATGAATGAATATTAGAATTTCTAGATAGAGATAGACATTTTAAAATGGAACCAAACAGTAATACTGTAGTTGAAGACCACAAATACAGAAATGAAAAATTCCCTAGAGGGTTTCAAAGGCATATTGGGTCTGGGAGAAGAAAGAATCAGTGAACCTAAATACTAGACAATTAAAATAAGTCAAGCTGAGGAGAACAAAGGAAAAATGAGTTTTAAAAGGTAAACATAGCCTAAGAAACATGTGGGTCACCATCTAGTATACCAATATATACATTATTAGAGTCCCAGAAGGAAAGAAAAGAGAAAAAAGAGGAAGAAGGAATATTCCAAGAAATAATGGTAGAAAAGTTCCCAAACTTAGAAAAGAAGATGTTAACTATGCACATTCAAGATAACTAATGTGAAGAAAAACAAGCCCAGACACATAGTAGTCAACAGTCAAATGCAAAGGACAGGGAGAGAGTCTGAAAGCTGCAAAGAAAAGTCAACATGTTATGTGCAAAGGAGTTCCAATAAGATAAAGGTCCAAATTTTTATCAAAAAACATAGAAGAAAGAAGACAATGGGATGAAATACTCAAAGTTCTAAAAGAAAAAATTACAAACCAAGAATTTTGTATCTGGTGATACTGTTGTTCAAAATGAGGGAGAGTTTATGACATTCCTACATAAACAAAAGCTGGGGAAGTTTGTCACCACTAGTTCTGCCCTACAAGAATGCCAAAATGAACTATTCAGACAAAAATTCATTTTTGAAATAAATAAACCCTCTGTTAAATGTAACCATGTGGGTAACTATAAATGCCAGTACTATTGCATTGTATTATTTGAATGTAATTCCATTATTTACTTCTTAAAGGTACAAAAATTCAGTAATGATAAATACATGGTACGAGAAATATAATGCATAAAGATATAATTGGTAACAACTAAAATAAAAAGGTGTGGAAACAGAGAGATATAGAAACAGGGCATGTGAATGCAATTGAAGTTAATTTGGTATCAAATTAAACATAACTGTTATAGGTTTATGATGGTAAATTTTAGCCCCATGGTAACTACAAAGAAAATAAATGAAAAACTGCA
>PVIY010059033.1:0-12216 GCA_004026745.1 Myrmecophaga tridactyla | reverse complement strand
TTTTTTTTGTACTAACAAATGGGTTAGGATGTTCATTAACTGTACCTGTTAAGAGTAGGTAAAAAGTGTTGTGAAGATATTTATGAAAGTTAATCCTACAGCAATAAATTGTTTATTAATTAATTGCAATGTCAGATGGATGGCAACTAATTGAATTAGGTGCAAAGTTTAGTAATTTTTCATTATTACATGTAATAAACCTTTCCTATTAGGAATTCTTCTTATTCTATACCTTGCAAAAGTGCACAACTTCACATCCCTCAACCTGAAATCTGTGGAATCAGATATACTTCAAATTTCATATAGTTTTTAAAAAATAATATGCACCTATGTATTTTGCAACACTTCTCTTAATAGAGGTTGTATTAGTGAGGGTTCTCTAGAGAAACAGAATCAACAAGGAACACTTGCAAATATAAAATTTATAAAAGTGTCTCATGTGACCACAGGAACGCAGAGTCCAAAATCCACAGGGCAAGCTGTGAAGCCGATGACTCTGATGGAGGGTCTGGATGAACTCTGCAGGAGAGGCTCACCAGCCGAAGAAGGAATGGGGCCTGTCTCCCCTGAGTCCTCCTTAAAAGGCTTCCCGTGATTAGATTTAGCATCATTAATTGTAGAAGACACTCCCCTTTGGCTGATTACAAATGGAATCTTCTGTGGATGCAGCTGACGTGATCATGACCTAATCCTATGAAATGCCCTCATTGCAACAGACAGGCCAGTACTTGCCCAATCAGATAAACAGCTACCACAGCTTGGCCAAGGTGACATGTGTCCCTAACCATGACAGTCCACATCTTGTCAACTTGGCATATATATATATCACCTTAAACCATACTTAATTTCCAAATGAAAACAAATAAGCACACTTTTTTTTTTACCTGACAATACTCAACTGTCTTGCATATAACTGGAAACACATTAAATCTCTCCAGAATAGGGTGCAAATCCTTAGGCAACATTCATTCTTAAACTTGATATCTTACAACTTAAACAGTATAACATGAACAAAACAGCATTACAGTCCTCGTTTCTGTAACTGATTATGTGGTCGAAGTTCATATTTATCACTACCTTCTTCCACTACCCATTCCATGTTCCCTTTACCCTCAGCAAGCACTTCAGCTGGGCGTGCTTCTCTGCCTGGTGGGGTGACCAAAACCTTCATTCCTGAAGTTTCAGAGCCATTAGTAGTCCTGCCTGGATTGTGTTGTTGCAGTTTTCCATTGATTTTAATCACAGGGCATGGTAGTACTAGTAGACACCCTAGGGGATCTCCTATATTCCAAGAAAACTCTTCTTTACCTCCACTATGTAGTTGCAGTCCTATTTCTTTCTAATAGTCAGGGTCAATTACCCCAGACAATAATGTAATCCCCTTCTTGGCTTGTTGTTCCAGAGGCATAAGTAGCCCAAAGTGACCAGGTGGCAATCTTAACTTCCAGTTCAGTGGTATCATTGTTGTTTCTCCTGGAGGAAGCACACCTCATTTTGGAACTAAAACCTGTAGACCAGCAGAACTCATGGTAGCAGGGACAGGAAGCAAAAATTTTCCTAGTGGATCACTAGGGGTAATAGTGAGTGGTACCACACCCATTTCCACCCCTTGGTTCCTGGACCCATGGATCCTGGCTATGGGAGAAACAGCACCATACAGCAGATGCTGATTCAGAGCATACACAGCTTCCTGGAGAACATTACCTTAGTCTTTCAAGTTTTTGCCACCTAGATGGCACCGTAATTGAGTTTTCAAAAGGCCACTCCACTGTTCTATCAATCCAGCTGCTTCTGGATGATGGGGAACATCGTAAGACCAGAGAATTCCATGAGCATGCGCCCATTCCTGCACTTCATTTGCTGTGAAGTGTGTTCCTTGATCCGAAGCAATGCTATGCGGAATACCATGACGATGGATAAGGCATTCTGTAAGCCCATGAATGGTAGTTTTGGCAGAATCATTGCGTGCAGGGAAAGCAAACCCATATCCAGAGAATGTGTCTATTCCAGTTAGAATAAATCGCTGCCCCTTCCATGAAGGGAGTGGTCCAATGTAATCAACCTGCCACCATGTAGCTGGCTGGTCACCTCGGGGAATGGTACCATATCGGGGACTGAGTGTGGGTCTCTGCTGCTGGTAGATTGAGCACTCAGCAGTGGCTGTAGCCAGGTCAGTCTTGGTGAGTGGAAGTCCATATTGCTGAGCCCATGCATAACCTCCATTCCTACCACCATGACCACTTTGTTCATGAACCCATTGGGCAATGACAGGAGTTGCTGGGGAAAGAGGCTGACTGCTATCCACAGAACGGGTCATCTTATCCACTTGATTATTAAAATCTTCCTCTGCTGAAGTCACCCTCTGGTGTGCATTCACATGGGACACAAATATCTTCATGTTTTTAGCCCACTCAGAAAGGTCTATCCACATACTTCTTCCCCAGACCTCTTTGTCACCAATTTTCCAATTATGGCCTTTCCAAGTCCCTAACCATTCAGCCAAACCATTAGCAACAGCCCATGAGTCAGTATACAAACACACCTCTGGCCAGTTTTCCTTCCAAGCAAAATGAACAACCAGATGCACTGCTCGAAGTTCTGCCCACTGGGAGGATTTCCCCTCACCACTGTCCTTCAAGGACACCCCAGAAAGGGGTTGTAATGCTGCAGCTGTCCACTTTCAGGTGGTACCTGCATATCGTACTGAACCATCTGTAAACCAGGCCCAAGTTTTCTCTTCCTCAGTCAATTCACTGTAAGGAACTCCCCAAGAGGCCATAGCTCTGGTCTGGGAAAGAAAAGGTAATGTGGCAGAAGTGGAAACCATGGGCATTTGTACCACTTCTTCATGTAACTTACTTATGCCTTCAGGACCTGCTCTGGCTCTATCTCGTATATACCATTTCCATTTTACAATAGAGTGCTGCTGTGCATGCCCAACTTTATGGTTTAGTGGGTCAGACAACACCCAATCATGATAGGGAACTCAGGTCTCATGGTAACTTGGTGGCCCATGGTTAAGCATTCAGTCTCTACTAAGGCCCAGTAGAAGGCCAAAAGTTGTTTCTCAAAAGAAGAGTAGTTATCTGCAGCAGATATTAAGGTTTTGCTCCAAAATCCTAAGGGTCTGCGTTGTGATTCTCCTATAGGGCCCTGCCAAAGGCTCCAGACAGCATCTCTATTTTCCACTGACACTTCCAGAACCATTGGATCTGCTGGATCATACGGCCCAAGTGGCAGAGCAGCTTGTACAGCAGCCTGGACCTGTCGCAGAGCCTCCTCTTGTTCAGGTTCCCACTCAAAATTAGCAGCTTTTCTGGTCACTCGATAAATGGGCCAGAGTAGCACACCCAAATGAGGACTATGTTGTCGCCAAAATCCAAAAAGACCAACTAGGCATTGTGCCTCTTTTTTGGTTGTGGGAGGGGCCAGATGCAGCAACTTATCCTTCACCTTAGAAGGGATATCTCAGCATGCCCAACACCACTGGACACCTAGAAATTTTACTGAGGTGAAAGGCCCCTGTATTTTTGTTGGATTTATCTCCCATCCTCTGACACGCAAATGCCTTACCAGTAAATCTAGAGTGGTTGCTACTTCTTGCTCACTAGGTCCAATCAACATATCATCAATATAATGGACCAGTGTGATGTCTTGTGGGAGACAGAAACAATCAATGTCTCTGCAAACAAGATTATGACATAGGGCTGGAGAGTTGATATACCCCTGAGGTAGGACAGTGAAAGTATATTGCTGACTTTGTCAGCTGAAAGCAAACTGTTTCTGGTGGTCCTTACTAATAGCTATTGAGAAAAAAGCATTTGCCAGATCAATAGCTGCATACCAGGTACCAGGGGATGTATTGATTTGCTCAAGCAATGATACTACATCTGGAACAGCAGCTGCAATTGGAGTTTCCACCTGGTTGAGCTTACGATAATCCACTGTCATTCTCCAAGAACCATCTGTTTTCTGCACAAGCCAAATAGGAGAGTTGAACGGGGATGTGGTGGGAATCACCACCCCTGCATCCTTCAAGTCCTTAAGCATGGCAGTAATCTCTGCAATCCCCCCAGGAATATGGTATTGCTTCTGATTTACTATTTTGCTTGGTAGGGGCAGTTCTAGTGGCTTCCACTTGGCCTTTCCCACCATAATAGCCCTCACTGCACGAGTTAGAGAGCGAACGTGGGGATTCTGCCAGTTGCTCAGTATGTCTATGCCAATTATACATTCCGGAACTGGGGAAATAACTACAGGGTGGGTCCGGGGACCCACGGGACCCACTGGGAGATGAACCTGAGCTAAAACTCCATTGATCACCTGGCCTCCATAAGCCCCCACTCTGACCGGTGGTCCAGAGTGACGTGTTGGGTTCCCTGGAATTAATGTCACTTCTGAACCAGTATCTAATAATCCCTGGAATATCTGATCACTTCCTTTCCCCAATGCACAGTTACCCTGGTAAAAGGTCGTCAGACTCCTTGGGGAAGACTTGGAGGAAGATTAACAGTATAAATTTGTGGCAGTGTAACAGATTTCTCCCCCATAGGGACCTGGCCTCCCTTCATTCAAGGGGCTCTGGGTCTGTAAACTGTTTCAAGTCTGGAAACTGATTAAGGGGCCGTGACTCTGTGTTTTTGTAATTCAGGTTAGACTTCTGTTCATTTGACCTAGAACTCTTTTGTTTATACAGCTCCAACAAGAATTTAGTAGACTGCCCTTCTATTGTATTTCTAGGTACTCCATGTTTACTAGCAAATGCCACAAATCTCTGCATGTCATATAATTTTGACGCCTCCTTTGAGTTTGTGGTCTATTATAATAGCCACATCTACCCTGTCTTTGGTGATTAGGTGCTGCCACCTGGCTTCTGCCAACTTTAGTCTAGTTATAGGTCTGGAAGAAAGGAGGGGTGGTGGGGGTGGGTCATGAAAAGAATTAGAAATATCTTCCAAGCCATTTGCTTCAGGGCCTTCATTTGCAGTTTGATCTGGTGAAACAAGATTAATCACTCTAGGGATAATCCTTTCAGGAGGAGGTTGGGTGGCCAATTCCTCAAGGCAGGTTGGAGGTGGGGCAGCTATGTCCTCAGGGCAGACTTTTACACGGTTATCTAGAGAAGACTCAGCATGGCCTAGGGTTTCAACCCCGCCCCCAACATCATTATCAATCCATATGTCACCATCCCATTTTTCAGGGTCCCACTCCTTTCCAATCAATGGCAGACACCATGCAAGACTGAGATTTCAGTTTATGTTGTAAAGTTGCTACTCTAACAATAAGATTCTGAGTCTGATTTTCAGAGATCTCAAGTCTACGGCTACAGGAAATAAGATTTTTCTTCAGGATACTCATAGAAACTTCTACATCTTTCATACGGCACTTAAGCTTCTCGTTTGAATCCTTAAGCCCATCCCTTTCACCCCTTAATGTAGCCGGTGTATATAACAACAACCAACCAACATCTCTATAACTCTTATTTCTACAAAATTCTGTAAAGGTGTCAAAAACATTATCCCCTGAGTCTGGCTTTGTACAAGCGAAGCATTAGGAGAATCGAATGATGATATTTTGACTATCTCCTTTGCCAACTCACTCCATGGATTGGGAGTGTCATTCTGATTATGGGAATCAGAGTCCTTAGTGTCTCTTAGTCCAGTCAGAGTGGAAAACCATTCATAAAAAAACATTTTTAAGATTCTGTTTCTTAAGAACCACCCCACTCTCGGTACCAAAATATATTAGTTAGGGTTCTCTAGAGAAACAGAATCAACAGGGAACACTTGTAAATATAAAATTTATAAAAGTGCCTCACGTGACCGCAGGAATGCAGATTCCAAAATCCACAGGGCAAGCTGTGAAGCCGATGACTCCGATGGAGGGTCTGGATGAACTCTGCAGGAGAGGCTCACCAGCCAAAGCAGGAATGGGGCCTGTCTTCTCTGAGTCCTCCTTAAAAGGCTTCCCGTGATTAGATTTAGCATAACTAATTGTAGAAGACACTCCCCTTTGGCTGATTACAAATGGAATCAGCTGTGGATGCAGCTGACCTGATCATGACCTAATCCTATGAAATGTCCTCATTGCAACAGACAGGCCAGTACTTGCCCAATCAGATAAATAGCTACCACAACTTGGCCAAGTTGACACATGTCCCTAACCATGACAGAGGTCTTATGCATAAATACTAAATTAAAACTATTACTATTTATACAGTAAAATAGATATGGTCTATGCAATAAATAAAAAACATGAATATTATCTCTCTATCATTTCAGTACAAGATTTGCTGATTAATAATTTCAGTCAAGTTAGGTTGAACCATAATATAAGTCACAATGACCAAAAAGATGGGTAGTTTTCAGGTAGTTTGAATTTCAGGGTTGTGGAAATGTATACATTGGATAAAACAGAATATTGGCACATATGAGAAAGCATGCTTCAATTTCAGGATTAAGGTTACCACCACAACTGGGATTAGGACAGTCTCTCTGCCCTTTGTTGTGTTTGAGATGTCAAGTAATCTACTTGACAAACCCTAGTAATCTACTCTCTGATGCACACAAAGGAAAATGTTGAATAAAGCTTAACTTTAGATATCTTTATATCATCTGTATTTCTATGTTACTTCCATGCCTCTAGGAAAACCATGGTTTTCTGTGATGAGTATTGCAAAAGAATAAATTGTCTTTATGACATTTACAAAATAAGCTTTCCACTGTGGAAAATGAATATGAAAGAGTAATGTCAGTTGGAAAGAGTCTGAGCTAAGATATTTTCAAAGTATCTGCTCATCCAATACACACACTCATCATAGTCAAATGATGTTGTATATCTAAAAATGTGGAATAATCCTGAGATAATTTAGGATTGTGTTTCTCTTTTTTTTTGGTCTCAGGACCCTTTTAACTATTAAAATTATTGAGGACCTCAGAAAGCTTTTATTTAGCTAAGTTACATGTATTGATACTTGCAATTTTAGAAATTAAAACTGATAAACATTTAAAATACATATTCATTAACTCATTTTAAAATAGCGATAACAAGCCCATTGGAGGTTAAAGTTAATACTATATTATATGAAAATAACTATATATATTTTTTGTGATAGTTAGTTTTTTCTTTTTTTAACATTTTTTATTGAAAATATACCATATATACAAAAAGCAATGTTTCCAAGTATATTTTAACAAGTAGTTATAGAACAGATTTTAAAGATTGGTATAGGTTGGAGTTCCACAATTTTCCATTTTTTCTTCTAGTTGCTCCAAGACACTGGAGACCAAAAGAAACAGCAATATAACGATCCATCTGCCACACTCATTTGTTAAATCTTATCTTCTTTGTGATACCCCTCCCATTTTTCTTTTATTTTTGTGAAAAATAATATATATACAAAAAAGCAATAAATTTCAAAGTGCATCTCAACAGTTAGAATTAGCTGTAGAACAGACTTCAGAGTTTGGTGTGGATTACTATTCCACAATTTTAGATTTTAACATTTAGCTGATCTAAGGTATGGGAGACTAAAAGAAATATCAATATAATGATTCAGCAATCACATTCATTTGTGAAACACTACCTTCTCTGTATAACTCCAGCATCACCTTTGATCATTCCCCCTCTTTAGGGGTATTTGGGCTATTCCCACTCTAACTTTTTCGTGCTGGAAGGGGCTGTCAATAATTTGGGAGAGAGGGATGAAACTAGTTGTTATTCTAGAAAGGCTGCCTCCTCTGCATTTCAGAATTTATCTGGTTCAGGGACCCATATGGAGGTTGTAGGTTTCTGGAAAGTCACCCTAGTACATGGAACCTTTGTAGAATTTTATATAATGCCCTAGGTGTTCTTCAGGATTGGCAGAAATGGTGAATTTTTGCTGAATTTTTTTATTGGCTCAAATAACTTTGTTGTTGACTTCCCAGGATTTTGTAAATATAGTGTCAAGTCATCCACTTATAATGAAAGTTTTAGTTCTACTTTTCAATTTGGATGCCTTTTATTTCTTTCTCCTGCCTGATTGCTCTAACTAGAGCTTCTAGTACAGTGTTGAATCATAGTGGTAACAGAGGGTATCCCTGTCTCATTCCCAATCTTAGGGGGGAGGCTTTCAGCTGCTCACTATTGAGTATGATGCTGGCTATGGGTTTTATCATATTGAGGAAGTTACTTTTGATTCTTACCGTTTGGAGTGATTTTTTTAACCAGAAAAGGGTGTTGAATTTTGTTTAATGCTTTTATAGCATCAATCAAGATGATCATGTGATTTTCCCTTTTGTTTTGTTAAGGTGCTGTATTATATTATCTAATTTTCTTGTGTTGAATCATCCTTGCTTTCCTGGTATAAACCCCACTTGGTCGTAGTATATAATTCTTAATGTGGTGTTGGATTTGATTTGCTGATATTTTGTTAAGAATTTTTGCATCTTTTAATAGGGAGATTGGACTGTAGTTTTTCCTTTCTTGTATCACTTTATATAATAAAAAAGATTATTTTTAAATAATCTTTATATAATAAAAAATTTAATTTTTAAAAATATTATTTTATTTATGTAATAAAAAAGAAAGAAAGATTGCTCTTTCTTTCTTTTGTTCTTTTGCATGGGCAGGCTCTGGGAATTGAACCCGGGTCTCCAGCATGGCAGGTGAGTACTCTTCCACTGAGCCATGGTTGCCCACCCTCTTTTTTTTTTACTATAGGCATTCAGGGCAACAAATTTCCCTCTCATCACAGCCTTTTTTGCATCCTATAAGTCCTGATATGCTGTATTCTCATTTTCATTCATCTCTTGATAGCTACTGATTTCCCTAGCAATTTCTTCTTTGATCCATTGGTTATTTAAGAGTGTATTATTTAATCTCCATATATTTGTGAAAGTTCTCATTCTTTGGTGGGTATTCATTTCCAGCCTCATTCCATTGTGATCAGAGAAAGTGCTTTGAATAATTTCAATTTTTTTAATTTATAAAGACCTATTTTCTTTACCAGCATATGATTTATCCTGGAGAACGTCTCATGAGCACTAAAGAAGCATGTATAACCTGGAGTTTTGGTGGTATAATGACCTATATATGTCTGTTAGTTTAGGTCTAATTAATTTACCAAATTGTTAAATTCTCTATTTCCTATTTGATCCTCTCTCTGGTTGTTCTATCTATAGAGGACAGTGACGTATTTGCGTCTCCCACCATTATTGTTGAAACATCTATTGCCCTCTTCAGTTTTGCCAATGTCTGTCTTATGTACTTTGGAGCTCCCTTATTGGGAGCAGAAACATTTATGATTGTTATTTCTTCTTGGTTAATTGTTCCTTTTACAAGTATATAGTGTCCTTCTTTGTCACTTATGTCTTTACACATAAAGTCTATTCGTCTGATATTAGTATTGGTACTCCTGCTTTCTTTTGGTCACAGCTTGCTTGGAATATCTTTTTCCATCTTTTCACTTTCAGTCTATTTATCCTTGTGTCTAAGATGAGTCTCATGTAAGCAGCATATAGCTGGACTAAATTTCCTAATCCACTTTGCCAATCTGTATTTTGAAAGCAAATTAAAGAGTGCAGTAAAAAGAATTTTTAATTTTTTTCAAATTACTTTAAATATGGCTTAATACTGGCAGTTTGAGTTCTCTTAATCTATTTCAGCAGCAGTTTGTTGCATAATGTTGTTTTGATGGAAGTATATGAAAATCATCTAGGCTTAAAAATATATGTAGGTGAATAAGATCTGAGCATTTTTATTTTGGTGTACTTGCAATGGTGATAAAACTTCAGAAACTGCTTAGCAAAAAGCTAGGCGTTGCCATCAAATGGTTGTAGTTATGATATTCCTTATCACTACAAACTCAACAAAATAAAAAGGTAAAAAATTACTAACTTTTTCAATCATTACTACAAATATTAAAACAACATAAGATATTGTCTTTTTGTTGTTATTGTATATGTTGTCTTAAACATCAATATTCTTTTATATTAATCCTTTTTGGAGATTTTCATTCTTTATTCAATCTGGGGTTTTTTTTCCAGGCTGAAGATTGTTCCCTGGATTTCTTGTGATAACAGTACTCTCAGCTGTTGTTTATCTGCAAACATCTTCATTTTTTCTTCACATTAGATTGAAATTTTTGCTGGATATGGAATTCTAGGAAGCAAGTTTTTCTCCGTACCTTAAGCTATTATGTTATTGTCTTATGGCTTTCACATTGTCTGTTGATTATTCAAGCATCAGTCATGTAGTTCCTTTTAAGATAATGTTTCTTCTCTCTATCTTATTGATGGTATTCTCTTTATTGTTCAACAAAATGACTTTGATGTATCTATAATCAGGCTTTCTCTATGTTTATCCTTTTTTCTGTTAACTGCATTGTGTGAATTCCTGGATCAAAGACTTTCAACAATTTTGGAAAATCCTCAAACACCATTTTTCATTTGATGCCCCAATTCTTTCTGTGGAGTTCATTTACACATGTGTTCCAGAATGTCATTTTGTCCCATCTGTCTCACACACTCATATTCTGTTCTGTTAATTACTGTTTATTGTTACTCTGATCAGTACTACTGAAATATTATATCTCTGTGCTTCAGTTTTGATAATTTTAATGATCTACCTTATCAGTCCACAGATCCTTTCTTATGTTCTCGTCTGTCTGCCTTTAAGCTTAGCCTTAATTAATATTTTCATATTTTTCAGTTGTAAAATATCTCTAGGTACCTTCTTTCAGTTTCTGTTTCCAATTAAAATTATTCACCTTTACATCCATTTACTCAATTTTTCCTCTTAAAAACCTTTTCTTCTTTTAAAATTCATGATGCTTATTTTAAATTTGTTAATTTCAAAAATGAGTCATCTGAAAAAATATGAGTCATCTGTGACCTGCTTCTCTCACAATTTGAATTGTTGGTCATATATTACTGATTATTATTATCTCTCATATTTTATGTGTATTATACATCTTGTATAAAGGGGATTTTACCTCATATATTTCTGTAGAGGTTATTTCTTTTTCTGTTAGGCACATAGGAGTAAAAACACAATCTAATCAGATACAGGCTGATTTGAATTTGGATTGTCATTTTTATAAAACTCAATTCACTTCTGTTAGATGCCTGCTCTCTGATTATGTCTGTTGAGTTTTGATTGTGACTCTGACAGCTCTCTTTCTTCTCAGCTTGAAAGACTGTGGAATTTCATTTTGTCATTCAGAATTTTTGAGCTTGAAACTCTAAGTATCTCATCTCTTCTTCTTTCCCCTAGTTTCAAAAATATGGCATATTCCTCAAATAGAAAATGAGTGCTATGTTTGTAGCTGATATTTTAATACAGATAACCAAAATCCTTTAAAATTACAAATTTCAAGCAACAAAATAATCATGAGCTGGGAAAAAATATAAAATATTGCTGAACATATAATCCAGAAAGAATTTCGGATCATAGATACTCAGGTCAAAGAGTAATCTCAACGTTAGCCAGTGATTTGTCCCAGTTTTCCAGACACAAAGCAAAATATAAATTAAATCAATTTCCTAATGTATATGGATGAATTATTATCATATACAGGCTTACTTCATTTTATTGTGCTTTACTTTATTGCACTTTGCAGGTACTGTGTTTTTACAAATTGAAGATTTTGTGGCAACCCTGCATCAAGGAAGTCTTTGGCACCCTTTTTCCGATAGCACATGTGCTCACTTCATGTCTGTGTCATATTTTGGTAATTCTCACATTTCAAACTTTTTCATTATTATTATATCTCTAATGGTGATCTGTGATCTTTGCAGTTACTTTGTTTTGGGGAGCCATAAAGTGTGCTCATATAAGATAGAAGACAATCAATAAATGTGTGCATTCTGACTGCTCCACCAATCAGCCATTTTCCCATCTCTCTCCCTCTTCTCAGCCCCCCGTTCCCCAAAAAAGTCCAATCAATAATCCTACAATGGCTTCTAAGTGTTCATGTGAAAGGATGAGATATCCACAGCCACCTCAACCTTCAGCAACAACCAACCTGATCAATCAGCAACCGTCAATATCAAGGCAAGGCCCTGCATTAGTAAAAGGTTATGAGCCTCCACTAGCAAAAAGTTTATCACTGAAAGCTCAGATGATGGTTAGCATTTTTAAGCCACAAAATATTTTTAATTTAGGGATGAGCATTGTTTTTTAGACACGATATTACTGCACACTTAATAAACTACAGTGTAGTGTAAACATGAC
>PVIY010059032.1:0-12218 GCA_004026745.1 Myrmecophaga tridactyla | reverse complement strand
AGAGAATTTGAATATTACAATAAATGATCTAGACTTAACAGACATTTATAGGACATTACACCCCACAACAGCAGGATACACCTTTTTCTCAAGTGCTCATGGATCATTCTCAAAGATAGACCATATGCTGGGTCACAAAGCAAGTCTCAACAAATTTAAAAAGATTGAAATCATACACAACACTTTCTCAGATCATAAAAGAATGAAGTTGGAAATCAATAATAGGCAGAGTGCCAGAAGATTCACAAATACGTGGAGGCTCAACAACACACTCTTAAACAACCAGTGGGTCAAGGAAGAAATTACAAGAGAAATCAGTAAATATCTCGAGGCGAATGAAAATGAAAACACAACATATCAAAACTTATGGGATGCAGCAAAGGCAGTGCTAAGAGGGCAATTTATTGCCCTAAATGCCTATATCAAAAAAGAAGAAAGGGCAAAAATTCGGGAATTAACTGTCCACTTGGAAGATCTGGAGAAAGAACAGCAAACTAACCCCAAAGCAAGCAAAAAGGAAAGAAATAACAAAGATTTGAGCAGAAATAAATGAAATTGAGAACATGAAAACAATAGAGAAAATCAATAAAACCAGAAGTTGGTTCTATGAGAAAATCAATAAGATTGATGGGCTCTTAGCAAGATTGACAAAAAGAAGAAGAGAGAGGACGCAAATAAATAAGATCAGAAATCGAAGAGGAGACATAACCACTGACCCCACAGAAATAAAGGAGGTAATAACAGGATACTATGAACAACTTTATGCCAATAAATACAACAATGTAGATGAAATGGACAACTTCCTAGAAAGGCATGAACAACCAACTTTGACTCAAGAAGAAATAGATGTCCTCAACAAACCAATCACAAGTAAAGAAATTGAATCAGTCATTAAAAAGCTTCCCAAAAGACAGTGGAAAAAGAATAACAAGCTATATCTACAGCAAGAATAAGGAAGGCAATGATAAGTATTAGAGTTGGAAAGTAATGAGAGAGTAGTAAAACCAATAAAATCAAAAGTTGGTTTCTGAAAAGACCTTTTTTTTTTTGAGAAACTTTAGCTAGACTGACCAAAAAAAAAAGAAAAACTCAAATTACAAAAATCAGAAATGTAAGAAAGGACATGCTACTGCTTTAAAGAAATCAAAATGATTAGGAAAAAGTAGTTTAGGGTCATTAAGTCTCTAGAAGGGAAGCCAGAGGATGAAAACATGGCAACTCTTCAGGGTGAAAATGTCCTAGAATTGATTGTGATGGTGAATACACAACTCTGAATATATTAGAAGACATTAATTGTTCACTTTAGATGGATTGTACAACATGTGAATTAATCTCAAACTGCTTTTAAAAAATAATTTTAAAAGAATACTATGAAGAAATGCATGCCAACAAATTAGACGACTAATACAAAATAAATTTCTAGAAACAAACTGAAAATTGACTCAAGAAAAAATCTGAATAGATGTATAACTAGTAAAGTTATTTAATTAGCAATTTAAATTTTTCCCACAAGGAAACATCCAGGATGAGACGGTTTCATTTGTAAAGTTTATCAAATATTTTAGAATGAATACCAATTCTTCACAAAATCTTCCAAAAAACAGAAGGGGAAGGAATACCTCCAAACTCATTCTATGATGTTAGTAACACCCTGATACAAAAAACAGGGAAAGGCATCATGAGAAAAGAAAACAGACCAAAATTCCAGTCAATGAAGATGGCACTGTGAAATGCTCCAGGGTTCTATTCCCCCCCAGAATCTTTGTAAAACTACCAAAACCTGACAGCACCATCTTCCTCAGCACTCTGAAAAACAGTTATAGGACTGCAGTAATTGGACAAGTGCAACAAAAGCAACAAAAATATCAGGAAAATTTCATGGCAACCTTGCTGGCCCCACCCACCACCATCCCTGGCTTAGTGTGGAGCCAGTCTGTCTTTTTAGCTTGGGTCCCTGGTTCCAGACAGAGCGAGTACAGTAAACCCTGTGCACATACTGGGCACATGTATGTCTGTGCCAGTCTATCCGGTGGCCATATGAGTGACTGAGCTGGAATGCCTGCCTCCTATTCACCCTTCCAGAATTTGCACTGTACACAGAGAAGCAGCTTGTAGACAGCTAAATCAGGGTAACGAGCAATCAAATCACAGTGGCCTGGCCTTGAGATAAACAATAGAGCACCCAGGATGGAAGAAAATTATTTCATAGGAAGAAGAGGAAGGGATTCAGATCCATGTAGACAGGGAAATTCCTAAGGTTAGAAAGACATGCTTAGGTCAACATACGTGCTGAGAAAAGACTTGAAACAACTCTACACTTTCACTTGGGGCTGAGCTTCAGTTTCATTGGTAGCAGAGCTAAGCTAAAGAAAGTAGTAGGCAACATGCAAGGACTGTGGAAGATGTTTTTTTACATTGGCATGTTTGTTTTTTTAACTCCTGGTATTTAAGAATATCTCTGTTAATTAGCTGGATACAAATTTAAGGAGCAGACCTCAAATACTAAATTCCAGAATTAACATATTAGAATATTAAAATGTACAGTATGCAAAAAGAGATTACAAGACAAACAGAAAAACAAGAAATAATAGCCCATCCAAAGCATGAGATAAAATATCAGAAACCAACCACAAAAACTTCGAACATACATAACAAAGACTTCTAAAAATTAATGCTGTGGGTGGGTCACAGTGGCTCAGCAGGCAAAGTTCTCGTCTGCCATGCCAGAGACCCAGGTTTGATTCCTGGTGCCTGTCCATGCCAAAAGAAAATAATAATAATGCCCTGAAATATGCTTATAGATCTAAAGGAAAACACAAAGAACTGAAAGATATAAGAGAAACTATATGTTAACAAAATGAGAATGTTGATTAAGAGATAAAAATAATAGAAAGGAACCAAAATGACACTGGAGTTGTAGTTCATAAGAACTGAAATTTTAAAAACCCTAGAGGAATTCAGCAGTGGATTGGAGCTGGCAGAAGAGTAAATCCGTGGACTCAAAGATAAGTCAACTCAATCCTTTTATCCAGTGTATGGGTAGATGAGTAATAAAGACAAAAAATAAAAATAATAATTGTGGGGGGTAAGGGGTGTGGTATGTTTTGGGTTTTATTCATTTCTCTTTTTGGAGTAACAAATATGTTCTAAAACTGATTGTGATGATGAACGTACAACTATAGGATGATATTGTGAGATACGGATTGTATACTCTGGATAGATTATATAGTATGCTAATGTATCTCACTAAAATTGTACTGAAAGGTAAAAGAAAAAAACCTTTATCAGGTATTTGGTTTCAAAACATTTTCTCCCATTGTATAGGTTGCATCTTACTTTCAAGATAAAGTCCGTTGAGGAACAAACAACAACAAAAAAAGATAAGTCAATTGAAATGGCTAAGTATTAGAAAGAAAACAGAAGGAAGAAAAGAATCCAAGAGATCTGTAGGAAACCATCAAGAGAACCAAAATATGCATTATGGAGTCCCAGAAGGAGAAGAAAGATTAGAAAGGAGCAAAAGAATATTCAAAGAAATAAGGCAGAAAACTTCCTAAATTTAGTGGAAGACATGAATATACACATCCAAGAATCCCAGCAAATCCCAGCTAACGGTAACCATATGGTTAATTATAAATGCCAGTACTATTGATTGCATTGTATGTTCTAGTATGGCATGTATCTCCACTTTTTAATTCTTACAGGTTGTCATAGTTAGGCACATGTTTCCAGGACAGGTCCTGGGTCCCAGTTCTGGAGGGAGCAGACACTGGGAACATTTATGTCTGACCCAACCTGAGAGACTGAGACTGACTGACTGCAGACACTTGGCATAGGCCATCGAAGAACTTGCCCTACATGTAGAAGGATCTCACAGAGCTCTCTTACATTGTGGCTCTGGGGCAAGCACATAAGGTTGTAGCTGCTGGAGCAAGAGCTTGCTGGCTGCAGTATACACATTTCCCCAGTGCCTGGGGAAATGAGGAAACTGTTTCCCAGGGAAGAGGGGACATCTATATCCTTGTAAGTGGGGGAATCCCTAGGATCACACACACAGGCCCAAAACAAGACACAGTCTCAGAAAGGATTAGAGAGACACCTATGCTGTGACCTGGAGCTATTCTCCAAACTCATTGTGTAGGTAGCTCTGAAGGAGGGCACTTACACAAGTCAATCTGCAAAGACTTAGATCAGGAGGCAGGCCTCCTGGGGCATAGGAGGAGGGAGCCCTTGGGAGTCTTGTAGGCCTGGGAGCATCACATAGGGATATGCCGGCAGTGCTGAGGTGGGCAGGCTGCCCACCTCCAAGCAGGACAGGCTAAGCACTGCTTCATCTTTTACCAATTGCTCTCTCAGGCCTGAAGCTGAGCCCAAAGGGGTATGTGGTTCCCGAAGACCCCAGGGTCTTCTGTGGGAAACAGACAGAAAATAGCTCCTTTATTATAAACTCACACTGATAAAAGCTGCATAAGAAAACCTTTACAAAGGGATAGCCATTAAACCCGCCTTAATAATGCCTTTTTATTTAAAAAAAAAAAAAAAAAAGACATGAAAAAAAACACCCAAGACAGTTGAAAAGTGGCATCTTATTACTGTGGCAATTCCAGAGTTGAATGAGAGGCAGAACAGAAAGCATCCAGGCCCAGGGGTCAGGAGGTCATTTTCCAGATGGTGACCCAGGGCCTGTTAGGTGACCTTCCATGAGGCTGGGGCTCATACTCTCGGCCTCTCTTGAGTAAAGGCAACCTTTTGTTGGTGCCTTAATTTGGACATTTTTATAGACTTGCTTTAACTGGGATATTTTCTCGGCCTTAGAACTGTAAACTAGCAACTTAATAAATTCCCCCTTTTAAAAAGCCATTCCATTTCTGGTATATCGCCTTCTGGCAGCTAGCAAACTAGAAAACCCCTAGTGTGCTCAAAAAAATTTGCTCAAGCTTATTGATTTTATTGCTCAGATTTTAGATATCTCCAATTATTTTTTTAACTGTTTGATTTAATGGTTTCTGAGAAAGTAATAAAATCTTGAAATATACTCCAGAGCAGCTAGTAAATAGCCAGGAATGGTACAGAACAACTGCTGGGGGAACATCAGTGACCAGACACATAGCATATACCAGTCTGGACTAGTTGGAACAGCTGAGACCCCACATAGAACTTTAAGTTCCCCAAGCCACAGACACCGGCACCCCTCCCCCATGGGCATGGCAGGCTGATTCCCTGAGTGGGAAGGGGACAGACCTTACTAGCAGCAAGGGCATAACTCAACCAAGCTCCAATTGCAAAATTAACAAATTCTGACTACTGAAAACAGGCAACTGGAATAAGCACTAAAGGAACTAGGAGTTTTTGCCAGGCTGGGGGGGGGGGCAGGGCTGATGGGGAGGCAGTTGGGGACAGGCTTTTTGAGTTGGACAGCACAAAATACTGGAAAATGACTGGACCCCAAGAAAAGGGGGCACATAGAGCCCAGACATACATAGAGCCACGTACCAACTTAAGCTCTTGATTGACAGACCTGAGGAGCAGGGGCCCACTTTGAAAAGGCTTTTTTGCTTTTTATTACTCATTAAACAGCTCATTAGATAGTACAGGAAGCACTCTCAGGCTCCAGCATTGCCCCAAGCAAGGGCAGAACTAAGCTTTCCTGTGAGACAATAATCCAGTGAAAGGCGTTAATTCCCTAAAGACTATCTCCTTCAAGAAAAGTGGGTGGGGCCCAGCTTTTCCTGAATCCCTCCTTCAAGGAATTCAGTCCCCAGGGATTGGAAAACAGAGCAATTAAAGCCAGCCTACTACCTCACCTCTTTCTCAACCATACCCCTGGCAGGGAAGATCTGCTGAAAATAAGGCATAACTTTAAGCTGGTAGAAAGTTGCGGGTAGATAAGCACCACGTGCTGGGCAGAATAGGAAAAGCACAGAGCCTGGAGGCTTCATAGGAAAGTCTGACGACTTGCTGGGTCTCACCTTAAGGGAAAACTGATCTCTGGCTACTCTTTCCACCTGAGACATTGGCCTATCTGGTCTAGGAAAATCTGACTGGGGTTGATCATATCTGAGGAGTATTCTCCCCGCCCCCACCAAAAAAAGGCTCCATATAAGCAGGGCAAGAAACAGAAAAACTAGAACTGAAAAATTCTAATCAGTTAAACAGAACCTATGCTAAAGGTCTAGGATAAGTTGTACAAAATGTCAAAAAACAGAGAAAAAAGACATCCAGCAAGAATGGATGTTTTTTTTTTACCTAGGTAAAAAAGTAAAAAACAAACTCCAGAATAAACAAATTAAGGAAATCAAATGCCTAGATGCCAGCAAACAAACAAAAAATAATAATAAATAATGCTAGGAAAATTGAAGATATGGCCTAATCAAAGGAATAAACCAATGCTTTAAATGAGATACGGGAGTTGAAACAACTAATTCAGGACGTTCAAATAGACATGGAAAATCCCATCCAAAATCAAATCAGTGGCTTGAGGGAGGATATAAAGAAATTACTGGGAGTGCATGGGTGGTTCACTGGTAGAATATTTGCCTTCCATGTGGGAGACCCAGGTTCAATTCCCAGATCATGCCTTCCCCCCCAAAACAGAAGTAATTGGACAAATAAAAAGAAGAACTCGAAAAGTTTGAAAAAACAAATCACAGAACTTATGGGAATGAAGGGCACAATAGAAGAGATGAAAAACAATGGAAAACTACAACAATAGATTCAAAGAGGTAGAAGGAAGGATTAGTGAACTAGAGGACTAGACATCTGAAATCTGATACACAAAAGAAAATATTGGGGAAATATGAGCACAGTCTCAAGGAACTGAATGACAACATGAAGCACATGAATGTGTGTGTTGTGGGTGAGAGGGAAAAGAGAAAAGAAAAGGAGGAGAATGACTAATGAAGGAAATAATCACTGAAAAATTCCCACCTCTTATGAAAGAAGTAAAATTACAGCTCCAAGAAGTGCAGCATACCCCAAACAGAATAGATCTAAATAGACACACTCCAAGACACTTACTATTCAGATTGTCAAAGACCAAGAGAGAATTTTGAGAGCAGAAAGAGAAAAGCAACCCACAAACAAGCTCAATAAGACTATGTGTGGATTTCTCAGTAGAAACAATGGAGGCAAGAAGCCAGTGGTATGATATATTTAAGATTATGAAAGAGAAAAACTTCCAACTAGGAAGTCTATGCCCACAAAATTGTCTTTCAAAAATGGGGGGAGATTAAAATATTTTCAGACAAACAATCACTGAGAGGATTTGTGACTAAGAGACTGGCTCTGCAAAAAATACTAAAAGGGAACTCTACAGGCAGATAGGAAAAGACAGGAGAAAAAGTTATGGAGAATAGGGTAGGGTAGGGTAGGGTAGGGTAGGGTAGGGTAGGGTAGGATCAGTAAAGGTAAAAATAGATATGACATATAAAATCCAAAAGACAAAATGGTAGAAGAAAGTACTGCCTTTACAGTAATAAGATTAAATGTTAATGGATTAAACTCCCCAATCAACAGACACAGACTGGCAGAATGGATTAAAAAACAGGACCCATCTATATGCTGCCTACAGGAGACTCATTTTAGAACCAAGGACAAAAATAGGTTGAAAGTGAAAGGTTGGGGAAAGATATTTCATGCAAACAACAGTCAGAAAAGAACAGGAGTACCTATACTAATACCCAACAAATTAGACTTCAAATGTAAAACAACTAAAAGAGACAAAAAAGGACACTATTTATTAATAAAAGGAAAAAATAAGAAGACATAACAATCATAACTATTTATGTGCTGAGCTAGAGTGCTCCAAAATACATGAAGCAAACACTGACAACACTTAAACCTCTATCATAATAGTTGAAGATTTCAATTCCCCACTCTCATCAATGGACAGAACATCTACAGAGACAATAAGGAAACAGAGATTTTGAATAAGATAAATGAACTCAACAGACATTTATAGAACATTAACCCCCACAATAGTAGGATACACATTTTTCTCAAGCACTTGTGGATCATTCTGAAATATAGACCATATGCTGGGTCACAAAGCAAGTCTCAATAAATTTAAAAACATTGAAATCACACAAAATACTTTCTTAGATCATAATGGAATGAAGTTGGAAATCAATATAGGGAAGGGGCAGAAAATTCACAAATATGTAGAAGCTAAGCAACACACTCTTAAACAACCAATGACTCAAAGAAGAGATTACAAGAGAAATGAGTAAATATCTGGAGGCAAATGAAAATGAAAATGCAAAATATAAATATTTATGGGAATTTTTCAACAAAGGTAGTGCTGAAAGGGAAATTCATTGCCTTAAATACCTATATTTAAAAAAGAAGAAATAATAAAAAGAAGAAAGAGATGGAAGTAGGGTAAGATATTGGGTAATTGGAGCTGAAGGGATACAGATTGTGCAACAGGACTGATTGTAAAAACTCAGAAATGGATAGCACAATCTACCTAACTATAATACAATTATGTTCAAACACTGAATGAAGCTGAATGTTAGACTGATAGAGGGAGGAGGGCTGGGAGCACAAATGAGATCACAAAGAAAGATAGATGATAAAGGCTGAGATGGTATAATCTAGGAATGCCTAGAGTGTATAATGATAGTGACTAAACGTACAAATTTAAAAAATGTTTTTGCATGAGGAAGAACAAAGGAATGTCATTACTGCAGGGTGCTGAAAATAGGTGGAAATTAATATTTTAAAATTTTAACTTGTGTGTGAAACAAAAGCAAAAAATGTTTATTTGGTACAAAATTTTTATTTTGATTAGTGCATTTCCTAATATAACTTATGTAGACAGCTGAATTGACACCATAAGTACATGCAACCTTGAGTAGGGCTTGAAATTTTGTTGGTTTGTCCAGAGTGATGCCCCGATAAATCCCAAAGTGATTTGAACAGTGAATTAAAAAGTACTTGCAAAGTCTGTTTGCAAATGGTGAGAAAGGGGAAAAATTCTACTTCCCCAAGGGGAATTCTTGATATTCTCACAAGCAGTGTGGACAACCAAAGCTATAGACTGAGCCCCCAATCTTGGGGTTTGTTCATATGAAACTTAACCCCACAAGGATATGTCAAGCCTACTTAAAATTAGGCCTAAGTGTCACCCCCAAGAGAACCTCTTTTGTTGCTCAGATGTGGCCTCTCTCTCCAGCCAACACAACAAGCAAACTCACTGCCCTCCCCGTCTACGTGGGACATGACTCCCAGGGGTGTGAACCTTCCTGGCAATATGGGACAGAAATCCTAGAATGAGCTGAGACTCAGCATCAAGGGATTGAGAAAACCTTCTTGACTAAAAGGGGGAAGAGTAAAATGAGACAAAATAAAGTGCCAATGGCTGAGAGATTCCAAACAGATCCGAGAGGATATCCTGGAGGTTACTCTTATGCCTTAAATAGATATCACCTTGTTAGTCAAGATGTAATGGAGAGGCTGGAGGGAACTGCCTGAAAATGTGGAGCTGTGTTCCAGTGGCCATGTTTCTTAAAGATGATTGTGTAATGATGTAGCTTTCACAATGTGACTGTGTGATTGTGACAACTTTGTGTCTGATGCTCCTTTTATCTTATCAAAAGATGAGTAAAACATATGGAATAAAAACAAATAATAGGGGGAACAAATGTTAAAATAAATTCAGATTGAATTGCTAGTGATCAATGAAAAGGAGGGGTAAGGGGTATAGTATTATGAATTTTTTCCTGTTGTCTTTTCATTTCTTTTTCTGAATTGATGCAAATGTTCTAAGAAATGATCATGGTGATGAATATGCAACTACGTGATGTTATTGTGAATTACTGATTAGACTTGTAGAACGGAATGATCAAAAGTTAAGAATGTTTGCATTTGTTTGTTATATTTTTTAAAAAAATTGAAAAATTAATAATGAAAAAAAAAAAAGAACAACCAGGTACACTGCTTGAAGTTCTGCTTACTGTCCTCACCACTGTCCTTCAGGGACATCCTGAAAAGGGGCTGCCGTGCTGCAGCTGTCCACTTTCAGGTGGGTAGTTGCATATCATGCAGAACCAACTAACAGGCCTGAGTTTTCTTTTCCTCAGTCAACTCACTGTAAGGAACTCTCCAAGAGGCTGTAGCTCTGGTCTGGGAAAGAGAAGGTAATGTGGCAGGAATGGAGACCATGAGCATTTGGGCCACTTACTCACATAACTTGCTTGTGCCTTTAGGACCTGCTCTGGCCCTAACACATATATAACATTTCCATCTTATGATGGAGTGCTGCTGTGCAGGCCCAACTTTATGGCTTGGTGGGTCAGACAATACCCAGCTCATGATAGGCAACTCAGGTCTCCTGGTAATTTGGTGGCCCATGGTTAAGCATTCAATCTCTACTAAGGCCCAGTAGTAGGCCAAAAGCTTTCTCAAAAGGAGGATAGTTATCTGCAGCTGATGGTGAGGCTTTGCTCCAAAATCCTAAGGGTCTGCATTGCAATTCTCCTATAGGGGCCTTGCCAAAGGCTCCAGACAGCATCTCTATTTGCCACTGATCTGCTGGATCATATGACCCAAGTGGCAGAGCAGCTTGTACAGCAGCCTGGACCTGTTGCAGAGCCTCCTCTTGTTCAGGTCCCCACTCAAAATTAGCAGTTTTTCTAGTCACTTGATAAATGGGCCAGAGTAGCACCCCCAAATGAGGAATATGTTGTCACCAAAATCCAAACAGACCAACTAGGCATTGTGCCTGTCTTTTGGTTGTAGGAGGGGTCAGATGCAGGAACTTATCCTTCACCTTATAGGGGATATCTCAACATGCCCCACACGACTGGACACCTAGAAATTTCACTGAGGTGTAAGGCCCCTGTATTTTTGTTGGATTTACCTTCCACTCTCTGACACACAAATGCCTCACCAGTAAGTCTAGAGTAGCTGCTACTTCTTGCTCACTAGGTCCAATCAACATGATATCATCAATATAATGGACCAGTGTGATGTCTTGTGGGAGGGAGAAACAATCAAGGTCCCTCCAGACAAGGTTATGACATAGGACTGGAGAGTTGATATACCTCTGTGATAGGACAGTGAAAGTATATTGCTGACCTTGCCAGCTGAAAGCAAACTGTTTCTGGTGGTTCTTACTAATAGCTATTGAGAAAAAAGCATTTGCCAGATCAATAGCAGCACACCAGGTACCAAGTGATGCATTGACTTGCTCAAGCACTAATACCACATCTGGAATGGCAGCTGCAATTGGAGTTACCACCTGGTTGAACTTAAAATAATCCACTGCCATCCTCCAAGACCCATCTGTTTTCTGCACAGGCCAAATAGGAAAAGTTGAATGGGGATGTGGTGGAAATCACCATCCTTGCATTCTTCAAGTCCTTAAGAGTGGCAGTAATCTCTGCAATCCCTCCAGGGATCCAGTATTGCTTCTGACTTACTATTTTGCTAGGTAGGGGCAGTTCTAGTGGCTTCCACATACCCTTTCCTACCATAATAGCCCTCACTCCATGAGTTAAAGAGCCAATATGGAGATTCTGCCAGTTACTCAGTATGTCTATTCCAATTATGCATTCTGGAACTAGGGAAATAACTACAGAATGGGTCCGGGGCCCCACTGGACCCACTGTGAGATAGACCTGAGCTAAAACTCCATCAGTCACCTGACCTCCATAAGCCCCCACTCTGACTGGTGGACCAGAGTGACATTTTGGGTCCCCTGGAATTAATGTCACTTCTGAACCACTGTCTAATAATCCCTGGAATATCTGATCATTTCCTTTTCCCCATTACAGTTACTCTGGTAAAAGGCTATCAGTCCTCTTGGGGAAGGCTTGGAGGAAGATTAACAGTATAAATTTGTGGCAGTGTAACAGGGTCCTCCCCCAAAGTGACCTGGCTTCCCCCTCATTCAAGGGGCTCTGGGTCTGTAAACAGTCTCAAGTCTGGAAATTGATTAAGGGGCCATGACTATGTTTTTTTGTAATTCAGTGTTCTAGTTTGCTAGCTGCCAGAATGCAACACACCAGAGACGGAATGGCTTTTAATAAAAGGGGATTTATTTTGTTGGTTCTTCAGAGGAAAGGCAGCTAACTTTCCACTGAGGCTCTTTCTTACGTGGAAGGCACAGGATGGTCTCTGCTGGTCTTCTCTCCAGGCCCTTGGGTTCCAACAGCTTTCCCCAGGGTGACTTCTTTCTCCATCTCCAAAGGCCTGGGCTGAGCTGCAAGTGCTGA
>PVIY010059031.1:0-12219 GCA_004026745.1 Myrmecophaga tridactyla | reverse complement strand
CGTTCTCACCATTCCCTGAAGGGGGCTTGCAAATATTTTTCCAGCCACTGATCAAATCATTCTGATTTCATTTATGTCCCCAGCCCTCCTCCCTCTATCATTCTCACATGCAGCGTCATTCAGTATTTTAACATAATTACATTACAGTTAGGTAGTATTGTGCTGACCATTTCTGAGTTTTTGTATCCAGTCCTGTTGAGAAGGCTTAGTTTTAATTTTTCTTGGAATGTTTGGCAAAATTCCCCCCGAAGCCATCTGTCCTGGGCTTGACTTTGTTGTGAGGATTATGAGTACTGATTCAGTCTCTTTATTAGTTATTGGTTTGTTGAGATCTATTTCTTCTTGACTCATTGTAGGTAGTTGCTGTGTTTCTAGAAATTTTTCCATTTCTTCTAGGTTAACTAATTTCTTGGCATACGGTTGTTTATAATATCCTCTTAAAATCATTTTTATACTTTGTGATGTGGGTAGTATTGTCTCCCTTTTCATTTCTGATTTTAGTAATTTGTATCCTCTCTCCTTTTTTATTCATCACTCTGGCTAAAGATTTGTCAACATTAGTGATCTTTTCAAAGAACCAACTTTTAGTTTTGTTAAATCTCTCTATTGTTTTTTGCTTTCTATTTCTATTATCACCATTCTAATCTTTGTTGTTTACTTTCTCCCATCCCTTTGGGTTGAGTTTGCTTTTCTGTTTCCAGTTCTACAGTTTTGAGGTTAGGTCTTGTGTTGGAAACCTCTCTTCCTTTTAATGTTAGCATTTAGAGCTATACATTTCCCTCTCTCTCATCACTACCTCTGCTACCTCCCATAACTTATATTCTGTCTTCATGTTATTCACTTCAAGGTATTTTTCAATTTCCCTTGTGATTTCCTCTTTCACCTATTGGTTGCTTAAGAGTACATTATTTAATTCCATATGTTTGTGAATTTTCTATTCTCCCCCTCTTATTGATTTCTAGCTTCATTCTTTTGTGGTCAGAGAATACATAATGTATGATTTCAATATTTTTCAATTTACTGAGACTTGTTTTGTGACCCAAGTTATGGTCTATCCTGCAGACTGATCCATATGCACTAGAGAAGAATGTGTATTCTGTTGCTGTTTTATATATGTCTGTTAGTCTAGTTGCTTAATAGTATCGTGCAGGTCTTCTGTTTCCTTATTGACCTTCTGTCTAAATGTTATATTCATTATTGAAATTGGTATATTAAAGTCTCCTACTATTAATGTAGAACTGTTTATTTCTCCCTTCCAATTTGTCAATATTTGCTTCATATATTTTGGGGCTCTGCTGTTAAGTGCATATATGTTTATAATTGTTATGTCTTTTTATTGAATAAATCCTTACTACCATATAATGGTCTTCTTTGTCCCTCATATTTGTTTTTTACTTAATGTCTATTTTACATGATATTAGTATAGCTATGACAGTTCTCCTTTAGTTAATACTTGCATGGTATATTTTTTCCATGCTTTTGCTTTCATCCTACTTATGTCTTTGAGTTTAAGGTGAGTCTCTTGTTAACAGCATGTACTTGGGTCATGATTTCTTTTTATCTATTCTGCTCATCTTTGCTTTCACTGTAGAGTTTACTACATTTACATTTAAAGATACAATTTCAGACCACCTCAATAAAGCCAGTATCACAATAAAGCTTGTGAATTTTTTGGTTTTCCAGTGCATAAAATCTGTTTGCCCTATACTGTATTCTATTAAGTCTGTAATAGCACTATGTCTTAAAAACAATGTACATGCCTTAATTTAAAAAAGCTTTATTGCTAAAAATATTAACCATCATCTGACTCTTCAGGTAGTCATAATCTTTTGTGCTGGTAGGAGTCTTGCTTCAATATTGACAGCTTCTCACTGATCATGATGTTGGTTGCTCTTCAGCAACTGTGGCAATTTCTTAAAATAATACAGCAATGATGTTTGCTACATCTATTGACTCTTTCTTTCATGAAAGATTTCTCTGAAGCCTGCAAGGATGTTTGATAGCATTTTACCCACAGTGGAACTGCTTTCAAAATTTGAGTTAATCCTCTCAAAACCTGCCACTGCTTTATCAACTAAGTTTATGTAATATTCTAAATTCTTTGTTTTCATTTCAACAATGAAATGAATCCTTTTTGCAGGAAAATATGATCTAGACCCTTTTATAATTGCTTTCATACAAAAAATGTCTATATTAATCAAACATTAATAGGCATACAAAGAAAGTGAACATACAGAAAAACAGACAATTGAAATAGACCTACAAACCATTGGCCTTCTCAAACATAAACTTTAAAATTACTATGATTGCAAAATTACTATAATTAATTTGCTCAAGAAAATTGATGACACTATGGAGAATTGCACCAGGAATCAAGCCTGGGTCTCTGCCACTGAGCCACCATCACACTGTCCCTGGAATCTATTTTTAAAAGAAAAAAAAAAGAATAGCCAGAGATAGGATGAGACTGTCAGAAAATTCAGTGAAAGCTATTTCAAGGACAGAGTAGTTGATAGCGACCCATACTACAGAGAGTTCAAGAAAAGTCAGGACTGAGATGTCCTCTGGATTTAGTAACAAAGAGGATAAGTTTTGAGAAGCCCTTTGAATTTTATAAAAGGATGTTGTTGGTGACCTTGGATACAAACAGTTTCAGTGGATTGGTGGTTATAGAAGCCATGATGGTAATGAGATCATAGAATTGAAGCGAATAGGGACAGTTACTGTGGAAACATAGAAAGCTTGATGGGCTTGGTTGGTGTGGTTCCTGAATTTATAGTGGCATCAATCTACATAGCTCCATAATTTTCTCAAGTAGCACTCATGAACTCAGGTATAAATGTAGAGACCATTTGGACTATTTGGTTGATTCAGAGTTGGGGTTTTGCCAGCAAAGTTTGAGAGAAGTGCTATGAGACAAAGGAATTGAGGGATGAGAAAGAGAGGAGTTAAGAGTGCTTTTGATTTCAAGTAAACAAATAAGCCAACTTAGAGCAGCTTAAAGAAATAAGTTTTTATTATTCTCACATCAGAAGTGTGGAAAAGCCCCTACCCCTTGGTTCTGTGGCTCAAATGTGTTAGGACTGAAATCAATTTCATTCTTGACCTTTCTTTCAAGGTCACAAGACCTTGAAAGCTCCCACAGCTTCAGACATAATATCTGCATTCAAGGTACAAAGCAGCGGGAAAAGGGAAGTGGCAACTCTATCTGTTGGTTTTATCAGGAAAACTTTTACTTTTTTTCTCACTGTAAAAGAAATATGTTTTGTGTCCACACTTTCCTGCAAGAATTGATGGTTAAATGGGTATTTAGTTTACTTGCTTCTAAATATAGGGGAGAAATGTTTGGGAATATTGTTGGGTTAGCCAAATACCATAATCTACAACAGAAGGATAAACAGACCATGGACTTTAAGCTGACGGGGGAAAAATTAGAACAAAAGAGGCTGATAGCGAGGAATAAAGTAGAAGAGTCCAAAAACTTTCATTAGGGTTTCTTTAAAAATTACCTAGCAAATTAATCATTCTCTCACATGCATCAATTTTGCTTTTATTTTATTTTTTAAATTAGAGTAATTCATATTCTCTGCATGGTGACAAATTTGGGAGTGACCAAAACTTTATGAGTTGATTTTCATTTATTCTGTGGTCTGTATAATACTATAAGTGAGTTTTAACAGCCTTCAAGAATATAGGGATTATGTCTGGGACTAAGATCAATAACAAAAAATCCACAATTTTCAATAGCATTATTTTCATTCATTCAGCAATATATATTTACTGAGAACTATGTGCTAGGCACTGTTCTTTTTTAAAAAAACTGTTTTTATTGTGAAATCTTCACACACATACAGCCCATACATGGTGTACAATCAATAGCTCACATTATCATCACATAGTTGTGTATTCATCACCATAATCATTTTTAGAACATTTGCATCACTCCAGGAAAAGAAATAAAAAGAAAAAAAGCATACATCCAATACCCCTTACCCCTTCCTCTCATTGACCACCAGTATTTCAATCCACTCAGTTTTTTTACCCTTTATCCACCCTCATTGTTTATTTTTATCCTTATTTTTTTACTCATCTGTCCATACCCTGGATAAAAGGAGTGTCAGACACAAGGTTTTCACAATTACAGAGAGTCACATTGTAAAAGCTATATAGTTATACAATCATCGTTAAGAATCAAGGCTACTGGAACACAGCTCAACAGTCTCAGGTACTTCTCTCCAGCTACTCCAATATGCCCTAAACAAAATGGGATATCTATATAATGCATAAGAATAACCTCCAGGATAACCTCTAGATGCTGTTTGAAATCTCTCAGCCACTGAAACTTTTAATTTTGCTTTATTTTCCTATTCCCCTTTTTGGTCAGGAAGGCTTTCTCATTCCCATGATACCGTTCCCAGCTCATACTCAGGAGTCAGATCTCACATTTCCAGGGAGATTTAGACCCCTGGGAGTCATGTCCCATGTAGGGGGGAGGGCAGTGAGTTCACCTGCTGAGTTGGCTTAGAGAAAGGCCACATCTGAGTACAAAAGAGTTTTTCTAGGGTGACTCTTAGGCATAATTATAAGTCAGCTTAGGTTCTCCTTTGCAAGAGTAAGTTTCATAGGGGCAAAACCCAGGACTGCGGGCTTGACTGTTGATCTGGTTGTCCCTACTGCTTATGAGAATATCACCAGTTCCCCAAATGGGGAAGTTAAATATTTCTTCCTTTCTCTCCAGTTTCCCAATGGGACTTTGTAATCCTTTCTTATTCACTGACCAGATTACTCTGGGATATTTTGGACATCACACTAACCTGGACAAACCAATAATATCTCACACCCTATTCAAGATTCCATGTACATATGATGTTCAACTAAACTGACCATACAAGTTAAATTAGGTAATGCACTCCCCAAAATATAAATCTAGACCAAATATACAACTCTCCCTTTGGTCCCACACAGAAATTGAAATTTTATTCTGATTTACCTTAATCCTACCCAGATCAGCTTCATTCATATCTCTAGTCAAAGTCTGATCACTTTTTCAACTTTTTCTACAGTTCCTGTATGGGGTACTGCTGAGTTTCATAGCTTCACAGCTCTAACACTGAGTCTCAGGTGTCACATAAATACCTGAAGTTTCTGGGAATGTCCAGGTTATAAATAAACAGCTCAGTATCTCAGAATTTGGAAATAATAGTTATGTCTCCTGAATATATGTGACTGCATATATCTAGGACCCTTTACAATAGGCCCCAATCTGTTAACCCATGCTCTCGACTTCAGTACACTGAGTTTGTATATTATAGTTAGTCCATATAAGTGAGACATGTTAATATTTGTCTTTTTGTTTCTGACATTTCATTCAACATACAGTCCTTAAGGGTCATTCACCCAATTACATGCCTCACAATTTCATTCCTTCTTGTGGCTGCTCAGTAGTCTGTTGTGTGTATACACTACATTGCCCACCTTCCTTCCCTAAGTCTTTGTATGTTTATGCCACCTCCATCCATTGTGGACCACGAACACTGCCGCCATAAACACTAGTATGCAAATGTCCATTTCTGTCCCCACACTCAGTTCCTCCAGGTATATACTGAGCAATGGGGTTTCAGGATCATATGGCAACCCTATCCCTAGCCTCCTGTGGAACCACCACACTGACCCCCAAGGGGCTAGACCTCTCATTTCCCTACCGACAGTGAATAGGTACATCTCTTTCTCTGCATTTTCTCTAGCACTTGTTTCTCTCTGTTCATTTTTAAACAGTTTTGTTCGCACATCATACAATCTAACACAAGTAAATAGACATTAGGCACTGTTCTTGATATTAGGGAGATGGTGGTGACCAACACAAACCCCCTGCCCTTGTCTATTTCAGAGACTTAGGAGTATATATGTAGCGTTATTGTCATAGATTTAAGTATCTAGAGTTAGCAGGCTACTTCTTTAGAAAAGCAAAAAAATGATATGATATAGAGAAATTGTTTAAATTCTCAATATTATTCTGTAGTGATATTCATGCAGTCATAACAATGTCATTTGGAAAGTACCTATTACTGTTTGGCTAGGGATTATGATAAGTATACACAATTTGAAGTTATTTACAAGTTTCTTAGATACTTAGTGAGTCGGTTTGAATCTGTGGTAGACTCCAGAAAAGCCATGCCCTTTAATCCTCATTCAATGTTGCTGGCTGGGAGCTTTTTGATTGTTCCTATGGAGATGTGACCTACCTAATTGTGGGTGGTAATTTTTGATTAGATGGCTTCCATGGAGTTGGGACTCCACCCATTCCAGGTGGCTCTTGATTAGTTGAGTGGAATCCTTTAAAGAGGAAGCATTTTGGAGAAAGCTACAGGACAGCCACGAGAACCACAAGAGCCCACACAGCCAGAGACCTTTGGAGAAGAAGAAGGAAAACACCCCTGGGGGAGCTTCATAAGACAAGAAGCTAGAGAAAAGGCTAGCAGACATCGCCATGTTTGCCATGTGTCTTTCCAGTTGAAAGAGAAACCCTGAACTTCATTGGCCTTTCTTGAGTGAGGGTAACCCCTTCTTAGTGCCTTAATTTGGACATTTTTATAGACTTGTTTTAATTTGGAAATTCTTACAGCTTTAGAACTGTAAACTTGCAACTTAATAAATTCCCCTTTTTAAAAGCTGTTCTGTTTCTGGTATATTGCATTCCAACAGCTAACAAACTAGAATACTTGGATACTGCACCTTTGCTTTGTTTTATCAGAATAATGTTTTAAATATTCATTGTTCAAGAGTGAAACTTTGTAAAATTTTGTTTCTGACTCTTTGTGGATTCAGAGATGAATAAGAAGAGACTCCAGTCCCTTAAGTAGTTTATAATCCAGACGTTAGCATGAGAGACACACTGTATCTCTAACATCAAGAACAATGCCTAGCACATAGTAGAGTCTTAGTAAACATACATCATTGAATGAGTGAATGAAAATAATGCTATTAAAAATGTTGGTTGTTGAACTTAGTCCCAGAGAGGTTCCCCATGTTCTTGAAGGCAGTGAAAACTCACAGTGACCACAGGAAGAATGAACAGCATTAGGAAAATACACAGTAAATGCAATGTAACAGGTATAAACACAGTGCTAAGGGTGGGAGTAGATAATAAGGAATAGAGACAGCATATATAGATAGATGGCTTTTTAAAGAACTTTGAAGTAGAAAGATGGCAGCTGTTTGAGAGGACAGCCATCTGGGATGTAGTCCCCCTTTCTTTTTCTCTCCCTTCTTTTTTCCTTATCTTTCCCTTTTTCCTATCTTTCTCACTTCTGCTTCCTTTTCCATTTCCATTTTTACATCCTTTTCTTTTCCTCTCCTCTTCTTCTTTCCTTTCTTTGTTTGTAATAGTAGAAAGAGAGATAACATTTGCAGATTGAGAGGACTGTGCCTGTATACAAAGAGACTAACTCAGACCCAAACTATGCCATCACAAATCTGAGATGAATTTTAGAAGTGATGTTTTTCTAGTAAAATTTTCAGATGTAATTCTACTACCTGAATTTCTACAGACTTTGCATATGTTGCAATTAAAATGCCTCTTAGAATCTCATTCTGTTTTACAAGTCCATAATTAAATGTGTATATACATCTATGCCAATAATGTTAATTATATGCATGTATCTATATGTATCTACATATATGCCAACACAGTATTTTACTGAAGTAAATTTCCAGAGTTTAAAAAAATGCTTCTTCATTCATACATACAGAGTGCTTATTAAAACATTGCAATCCAATTTTTAGAGATGTGATTGTTACAATTTATTAGTCCATCACCGTTTGGAGCAATAGCTAATGTAATTAACCATTGAAAGAAATACATTTTAAGTGTTCTAAATTGTATTTCTAATTACTTGTAGCTAAAACTCTCTAGAATTTTAAAATCCATTTTGTCTTATAAAAGGCTTCATTGCTTATCCCTGTTTTTTTGCACTGTAGCTTTTTAGATTAGAGTAATTTCATTTTAAAATTGCATGTCAAATATAATTTGTTAGTAGTAACATTAAATGTATGGGTTCATTCTGAGGAAGAAAGCCTGTTCAGCAATTTTTAGTATCATCATATACCTAAACAGAACTTCCAGGATGATTAGATCATATCTGGCACAACGTAGATTTATTTGTACTTGTATAATGCATGTACATGTACACACTGTTATATTTTATGACTATTTGGGTACATTGATTTTTCTATAAAGAGAACTATTATCCACATTTTTCTTTGCGCAGAAGTATACTTAAATATTGGCATAGGTAAACAACTTACTAAAATAAAACCTATACTTGGCACAACTATCACTAGTGTCACAGATTTTACAACTATAATATTTCTGAAAAGCTAACTTGAATGCCTTGGAACGTTTTTTTCTGGGTGAATGCAGAGGCAGTTTGATAAGCTGTAAGACTGCTTCCATTTCATTTTGAATTCTAGTCTAGGCCATATCTTAAGTATCACTAAACCTGATTCCATCTTGAATTGTAGCCCTCAGCATCATCCCCAGAAAAAGGCTTCTTCCCCACACTGAAAAGTTTGTTATTTGAAACAAAGGAAGAGGATCTACCAACAGGCAAATATTAAGAATGGGAAAAAGTTAGAAATAAATTAGGTTAACAATTAAAAATGAAATCCCAAAACTAACAGGCAGTCTTAACTGCACTATTTTTCACTTTTGATGCTTTGATGAAGAAAGCATCTGTTTATTATAATTAAAATGAAAACAACTAGCATATTGTAGAAACAATTACTAGGTGTACAATAAATAAAACCTGTTCTAAGACATTAGTTCCTCCTCTTCAGGAGGAGAAGCCTCTCCATAGACTGCTTGAGTGTCCTCAAGACATGGCAGTTGACTTTCCCCAGAGCAGGCTACCCAAGATACTTGAGACTGACATTGAAAAATTTGTTTTTGCCTACTGTATTAATATGTAGAGAATCAGTCCATTTTTTTAATTTTGAAATGATTTAAAAATTACAAAAGAGTTACAAGAATAAGCTGAAAACTCCTGTACATCCTTTACTCAGATTCTTCATTTTTAACATTTGGCTGCATTTGTTTTGTTATGCCTCTTTACTCCTAATACTTCAGAGACTGTTTCTTAAGAACAAGAATATCCTCTTATGTGACCACAGTAAGGTTATCAAATTTAAGAAATTTATCATTAATATAATACTTTCATCTAATCAACAGTACATATTTCACTTGTGTCAGTTGTCCCAATAATATCTTTTATAGCATTGTTCCCTGTAGCCAAGGGTCACAGACTGCATTTAGTTGTCATGTCTCTTTGTTAAACTTTAATGTGGCACAGTCCCTCTTGATATTGCATTGCGTTGTTATGTATGAAGAATACAAGCCAGTTATTTCATAAAACACTCCTCAATTTGAATTTATTTCATGATTAGATTCAAGTTAAACACCCATGTCTGGAATATCACATAAATGAAGTGCGTCCTTCTAGGGTTTCACATCTGGAAGCACACGATGTCTGTCCTTCATTAGCGATGTTAACTTTGATCACCTAGTCGATGTAATGTCGGATGCCATGCCTCCATTTTATAGTCACTATTTCCCCCTCCCTTCAGTGAATAAGCAATCTGAGAGGAGACTGATTAAGACCATAGAAATATATTGCTCTTCAACAAATTCCCCTACTAGATTTAACAGCTATTAATGATTATTGCCTGAACCAGTCTTTACCATGATTGGTACAAGTCATTTCGGGTTGATTTCTTTTAGAGCAGGAAAAAACAGTCATTTTTTTCCTGGTAATTGTCTGAAGAATCCAGTTGATTTTCTTTGACAATATTCTAGCAAGGGAAATTGATCTCTATGGAATCACAATGGTCTGTATCTACTGAACAATTTGTTCAATCTAACTCAATTAAAATGAGCTGGAATTAAAATCAAATGATTTTTGCTCTAGGATCAAGATAAATGTATATATACTCCCCAACAAGTTATAAAATAAACTTTCCTAAAGTTGCATTCCAGATATATATAAACATAATTTCAGGGCTTGGAAAATGAAAAGTACTTTCAATTGATTTAATGACAGAATTCTCTAATCACCTAATTTTTTTATGGAATTTATTTACTTTTTAACTTTTCAGTCTTTGCTTTTCTATCTCATTAGCAAAATATATCCTCATCCATTTAGTTATGTTCTGTCTAACTTATACGTATTTTTGTTCTTTCTTCCGCCCATACACTTTGCCTAAATCCTTTGGAGTTGGTAGTAGTTAAATTTTTCTGCTTGGTTTTCATTCATAACATTCATAACATAAATTGGTGTATCATTTATTTAATAAATACCTTAGCCATGTTCTAGAATTGGAGATGAGAATTTTTAGGCATCACAGTGAAGGAGGTTAAAATCGTATTATATCAATAATATATTATAAAATAGTTGTATAATAGTTGACAATTGATAGTTAATATATTTAGTGAACTGTTCATCTGGAAAGCAACTTCTATTTAGAATAACAACCCCTATATCTTTTCTATTTAGCACACCCCATAAACAGCCAAATATTTTAGTGTTTCAATGAAAAAACAATGTTTCAAAATCCCCATGAGCCCTGATACTTAGTGTATATATATGTAAGGTGAAATGGGTAAAATAAATAGCTTACATGCTGACTGTCCAGTTACTTCATTAAGTCCCTGGTACATTTTGGATAAACAAAAATGATGAACATTAGGTATATTAGTTACTTCAGCCAGTTGATCAGAGTCAGTACCATCATTGATAAGACATGTAAGACAGTATATACTCTTATTCTTCCTCAGAGAACACTCTCTGTGTTCTTCCTCCCTAAAACACATAACCCCAAACTCACTATGAGAAAAACGTCTGACATTCTACAAAATACTTTACCAGTACTCTTCTAAACTGTCAATATCTTCAAAAACAAGGAAAGTCTGATAGATAAACTCTCACAGTCTAGAGGAACCCAAGGAGACATGATGATGAAACGTAATGTGGTATCCTGGATAAGATCTGTGATGGAAAAAGGACATTTGGTAAAAGCTAAGGAAATCTAAATAAAGATGGACTTTAGTTAATGATAATGTATCAATGTTGACTCATTAGCTGTGACAAATATACCATACTAATATAAGATATTATCAGTAGGGGAACCTGGGCATGGGATATATGGGAACTCTCTATACTATCTTTGCAAAGTTTCTATAAATCTAAAACTATTCTAAAATAGAATTTTATTTTAAAATATCAGGTGCACTGGAAGAATTATTAAATTTGACATGTGATATGTAGTTGGAATTCTTAAATTCAATGGAAAGTTCCTGAAAATATAAAATACCATAAAAATGTTTCTTTACACTAGATACAGAATAGATGATGCCCAAGGTCACTATCATCTAGCTTTATCTTTTTAAAATAAGGTATGCATATAATTTGATATTTGCTCATATACTGATTTTCATTTATCACTATTTCCAGTGCTGTATGCAATAGAAAATAAGAAAATTATTAAAAGACTAAAGTTCCAGTACATGGTAACATATGTGAAGGCAATCTATATAAACAACAGAATAGAGTGTTCATTCCAGTCTCTTATGCATCCTTAAGGAAAACACTATCTAAACGAGAGAGGTGCTTTATACTTCATGGAGATGCCATGCAAATAAAACACTTGTAAGAGCAAGGAATTCTAAGAATGTCAACGAGTTTACTAAATGGAGAATTAGAGGAAAATGCAGCTAAGTGAATCATAAAGAGTATAAATTTCAAAATGTTTCAGTGGAAACTCAGGCTCACTTATTAAGATATGTGACATTTTATGGACAAAGACAAAATAAATCTCCCTGAGAATATAGTACCATTTTTTACCGGAATACTCAGTGTGAAAGTTTCATGAATAAGAACCCCTGTTATCAAGAACTCAGATGTGATTCCCCGATGAATCCCAGAATGATTTGATCAGTGACTGGAAAAATATTTGCAAGCCCCCTTCAGGGAATGGTGAGAACAGGGAGAAATTCAACTTCCTCAAGTTGAATTCTTGATATTCTCACAAGCAGTGTGGACAACCAAAGCTATAGGCTGAGCCCTCAGTCTTGGGGTTTGTTCATATGAAACTTAACCTCACAAAGGATAGGTCAAGTCTACTTAAAATTTAGGCCTAAGAGTCACCCCCAGGAGGGCCTCTTTTGTT